>LPNX010398569.1:18951-146615 GCA_001517045.1 Pseudotsuga menziesii
CTTGATATTTGTTATGCAGTCAGTGTTTCTTCTAGATTCATGGATCAGCCCCATGAGATCCATTGGAAAGCAGCAAAGAGGATCCTTAGCTTTGTTCAGGGAACAAGGACACATGGGATTTTATATAAGGCCAATTCTGACCTTGAGTTAATTGGTTTTACTGACAGTGATTGGGCAGGTGATAGCACTGACAGGAAGTCCACTTCAGGTTATGTGTTCATGCTTGCAGAAGGGCCAATCAGCTGGTCAAGCAAGAAACAAAGTGCCATTGCACTCTCATCTACAGAAGCTGAGTACATAGGAGTTTTCAATGTAGCAACTCAGTGTTTATGGTTGCAGGGTTTACTTGGAGAGTGCGGTTTCGAACCTGAGTACTCAACTACCATCTACTGTGATAACCAGAGTACCATTCGAATCTGCAAGGATCCAATTCAGAAGCAGAGAACCAGACACATTGATATTCACATGCACTACATCAGAGAGCTTGTGCATGATGGCACCATTCACCTACTCTTCTGTTCATCTTCAGAACAAGTAGCTGACATCTTCACAAAATCATTTTGTGAGAAGACCTTCAGAAATCTCAAATCACTGGTGGGGATTGCTGATCATGCTGTCAAAGCATGAGTGGAGACAAGATTCTACAATTTTGTTTTACAGTCCATGTTTAAGGGAGGATTTTCCCAAGTTGGTTTTGCCTCTTTCCTTGTTTCACATGGACTTGCAGTATGTAAAAGGGTGACGAAGCCTTGTTGCTAGGCCCTATATTTTGATTTATTACTCATAAAGTCAGGCTTAAGGGGGGGTGTTAGAATAATCAACCCATAGTATTTACCCACTTAGACATTATTTCATTTATTTTGTCTTATTTTCCTAGTCCATGAGTCCCACCATGTGCAAGTTGATAATTGCCTATCCATAGAGGTCAAACTTGCCATTATTGACTCATGGAGCGCTTGGGAAAGCCTTGGGAATCAAATATGCTTTATTCCTGGCCTCCTAGGCGCGCTTCTACTTTTTCTGCTTTATTGCCTGCTTTTTCAGTGTTTTAAGGCACATAGGAAAGCAAGACTAGGTGAGGTGAATCAACTTTGTTGCCTCTTTTTCCTCCACTCTTTCCTCCATGCAAAAGCATGTATGAGCTGCCATTTGACCACTCTTTAGCTTGCCCATGCGCCCTTGCTAATTCGTGGGGTCCTTGATAGATTTGGGATCATCTTTTTACACCTATGGGGCATTTGCCTATTTTGGGTAAGCCTGCTTTATGCTAGATTTGGATGCTTCCTTATGCATTCGATTTGCTCATGTATTCTATATATTCAGCAGCCTATTTTATTACAGGGTTGGCTATTGTACACTCAGTTAATATAATTTTGTGTTACAGCTCCATATTCAGTCTCCATTGTTGATAATTTTGCATGATCAATTGTTAATTGTTGTGGGTGAAATTAATTTACTGCAGGCCTGAATTTCTACACCGTACAGTCTTCAACTCAGGCTCTTCAGGTTCACTCCACGCTGGTGATAGAGCAGCATATACTCAACGCATATAAACTAGGGTTTTTGGCAAAAACACATTATCTCCATTGATGGAATTCAATGGAATTGCAGTAGAAAAATGGCTTTAATCTTCACGTGAGTTCCCAGATTTTAGAGCAGTCTTCAAGTCACAATACCACTGATAGGTATTGGAGCAGTCTTCATCAAGTCGCAGCATTCGACCAACTATATGAGTACTAGACATACCCTCAGTACGTTTTATCTGTTTGTATCGTCCAACCTTCTTGGCAAGGGCATATGCATCACACGTAGTCTTTACAGTCTTCAATCAGTACCACCAATGTGTACAACGCAGTGGAGCACACTCTCTCCAATATAGATTCAAACTCACGAAGCATACAGCTCACAGCTCGCAGCATAAACTTACAGCTCGCCTCTCATCTAGCTCGCAGCTTCAAATTAGGTTTTTTGACAGTCACAAAGAACTCAGACCCAACGCAGTTCAAGATCCCGCTATATGGAAATTAAATGGTAATGAAAAATTAGGGTTATGTAAGTCTGAGCAGAGATTCAACCGTTCGGGTAAAGTGCAGTCGCTCAATGCAGTAATATTATATAATAATAATAATACTGCTTCTATGCTCCTGTAGCAACATCCAGAGCCCAGCCGAAGCTCCAAACTCTGGTTCTAAGACAAGGGGGCGTGAAAGGATTAGGGTTCATGATATTGTTCTATACCAATAACTCATGCACACAGGAGAGACTGGAGGAGAAATGCATGCGACTGGCAGACATGGGGAGAAACGCACACAATGAATGCCACTGGCAGGAGGGAAGAGCAGAGGGAAAATTGGCGATGGGCAGGTAGTCTGGCAATGGACTGGCATGCAGAATGCCAGGGCTGAAATGCAACAGGCAGGAGTTATGGCAGCGCTCTGATACCACTTGTTGGTAATAACTCCCGATTCAATTCTATTCATGGCAAAAAAAATTAATTTATACATTACAATGAGGAAGTTGAGAACCAGCCTTTTCACCTTCCCATGCAACTATTCAAATTCCTATTTATTTATTTATTTACAATAATCCTGACAGATTATATTCTAACACCTAATACAAGTTCTGTAAGTCAGTTGGACACAACGAAGACAAATGTCGTAGCTTTGACCTCATGAGAGAGCGAACCTATGATGCTTATAGGGTACAACTCGATGCACAAGGACATGATGGATATGGTTACCGTGGTAGTACATCAGGTCGAGGTAATTTTAGAGGTCGTGGTCACGGTGGTATGCCTGGAAGAGGTCGAGGCCAGGTTGTTTGCTATAACTGTAATAAGGCATGACATGTAGCTAGAGACTATCAGAACCCAACTATGACATGTCGATATTGCAGAACAGTCGATCATGTGATTGAGCAATGCCCACAGTTGATAGCCAAGATACAAGAAAGAAATGGCGCTCCTACTCAGAATGTTCAGATGATTGCTATAGAGAAAAGACCTATCCCAGCTGTTAACGTTGTTACAAGGAGTGGAGCTACGACGCAAGTGCAGAATAAGGAGAAACAGCCTGACGAGGCTTGGGTCCACAAGACCCCAGAAAAAATTGCCGTCTTCGATGTTGGAAGAGAAAAAGGAACATTTATGGAAGATAAAAAAGACTTTGCTGATCTGAGAACATCAATAGCCACTACGCAACAGCATCAACAACAGCTGCAATTTCAAGAAGCTTCGCCATATCAAGTAAGTACACTAACATCATTTTTACAGAGTTGTATGAAGCTATTAAGAAATCAGAATGCTTTGAATGAGTTACAGAAAGCTATTGCATCTTGCAAACCTCAACGAAGCTCTAATAGAGGAAAAAATGTTAATAGAGTTAGAAGGACTGGAAGAGAAATGAGATTGCATACTTAGATAGGAGATTATGACATGACTGATATCATTTTAGACCTAGGATCAGAAGTGAATGTCCTAAATAGGCAGACATGGGAACAAATGGGAAGCCCTTTGCTTGAATGGTCCCCTATACAGTTGAGATTATCCAATCAGCAGAAGATTGTGCCTTTGGGAAGATTCCCTAGTGTACCAGTGGACATTGATGGAGTCAGTACCTTAGCATATTTTGAAGTCATTGAAATAATTGATGATAGCAACCCCTATCCAGCATTTCTATAAATTGAATGGGCAATAGACAATGATGCAGTAATCAACATTAAGAACAGATAGATGAATTTTGAAGGAAAAGGCTCGAGAGTCATAGTACCATTGGACGCTTCTCAAGGAGAAAGGTATACAGAGCCAGTCAGAGATGGAGATCGGGATGTTTTGGATCATATTTACAACATCACAGCTAAAGAAGAAGACTATGTCAACCCTACTACTGAAGGTATAATGGATTGGTAGTGTGACAGCTCTTGCATGACCGATTCAGACGAAGGCCTAGAGAATTGGCAGAATAGACTTTATGAGCTACATGGACATCGATGTGCAAGAATTACCAAGTCTCTCAGATGGGTGGGCTCACAGACAAAGATCTTACCTAATTTTGATGGCTTGATAGACCCAGAATATTTTATTGTACAATTCTCAGAGCAAGTACCAGATTCACAGAAAATGGAGACTCTAGACTCAGCATTTAGAGCCGCAGCTACCAGATGGTGGAATGGTCATAAAAAGTATATTCATAGTTGGAGAGCTTGTCAAAATTTTCTTCGCCTGAGATTCATGGATCAACCCTAGGAGGTGCGAAGCATATTTAATGGTAAGACTAGCCCTTAGGAACATTTGGAGCAGTGTTATGAATCCTGGAAGCACGTACCTTGTGAAGAATAGGTACATAGGTTTGTACACACTCTAGAACCTGTAGCAACGAACTGGTATGTGGAGGTGGAGGTTCTCCATGGTACTGTAAGTTGGGATAACCTTGTTGATAGTTTTGTGCTTACGTTTTCTATTCATGAGGATTGCCCTGATTTGGATGCAGTTATTAGGTTGATCCATACTAAGGTGTTTGATGATAAAGAAATAGCCAAGCACCAACCTGATTGGAAGGAACAAGAAGCTAATGCAGTAGAATGTTATAACCTCGCTATTGATGAAGAGGATGACCCTTGCAACATTAATATTCCTGAGTCAGAAGGACACTGCAAAGTACATGGACCAGAAGACGAAGCACCTAAAGTAACTCAGCCCTTGAAAACAAGGAAAGTAAACATTGGATCAGAAGAAATTCCTAAGTATGCTACCATTGGAGATTATTAGGACGAAGAAATGGTAAGCAAAGTGATTGAACTTCTCCATGAGTATCAGGACTTATTTCTGATGAATTTTGTCAGAAATGAAAGGTATCCTTGGTGATATAGGAGTGATAAAAATCCCTTTGAGAGCTGATGCAAAGCCTGTGAAGTAGCGCCCTTATAAGCTAAACCCTAAGTATAAAGAAAAATTCAGGATGAAGCTAGCTAAGATGCTCACTGCAAGAATCATTGAGGCTGTCGAAGAAATTATGTCGTGGTGTCAAGATGTGTCGAAGGTATGTACTATGTCGAAGGTCCTTATTGTGGTGAAGATGAAGTTAGTGGTTGTGCTGAAGACGAAAGGTGTGTCGAAGCTTGAAATGCGACCGTTGGAAAAAATCAGATTAGGCAGCGCTGGTACGTTAACTGTATTAACTGCCTGTAATGATGAGATTTTGGGAAATCTAGTGCTGTTTGGACAAGATCTACAGTAGCTCTATCAAATTTGGTGCCTTCAATGCACAATTAAGGCAAATTTGGTCATTGGATTCTATAAGAAGACACCCAGACCTGTGAAGTTTGCATTACATATTTTCTTGAGTTTTACAGTTCAATCCATGTCAGTTGACCGCGAAGTCCAGGAATTGTTGAGAGAATTTAGACAGAGGGGTCTGCAGAACCTTATGAGCAATCCACCTGCATCTACACCTTGCAAAGAGACTCCCCCAGCGCTGAATCATCCAATGCATACACGAGCAACTAGAAAGAAATTCAAGGTAGAAGTTCGTTCTAAGTGAAACGAAGAAAGGAACCAGCCATCAGGAAAGACACCAGAGGATCCCATGATGAATCCTTCTGGAGAATTCGAAGACTTTGGTGAGGATGAGAATGTTGCACTGCAGCGTCCACCATATCTTCCACCTATGTGACCAGGATTTCAGCCACCTTGGCGGACATCCAAGTTCACATTATGCACCCCTTCGCTACCATAGGGTGTGCACTTGGTCGAAACAATGACAGGAAAAATAGACTAGCTGAAGTACGTAGACCACGATACGAATGATCGTGGAAAGTTTCCATAGTTTGCATCTGGGAAATACTTGCACTCTGTCCATTATCCGGAGACCAGTACGACTCTACTGGAAGTGAAGCAGTGTGCTGCTGGCTTGGAGCAAGCTGGCCTATTGAATATGCTCAATGTCCTCCACTTCGGTCGCAGCATGCAGGTTACCATAGTGGTCAAGTAGTTATTGGCGTTGGTGCATGATGGGCACCTATGGATAGGAATCCAATGCGTTTCCATTTATGGAGAGCTCATTCACAGGATTACAGGCTTACTGAAGGAAGGGCCTGATCCTAGAATTGAGTTCATCGGAAAGCACGAAGACACGAAGATGGCGTAGCACATGAAGGACCACTTCGGCCTGACGAAAGGAAAGCGAGGGTATCAAACCTCGACAATCCGGCACCAGAACATTCGCTTCGCCGTAGAGCTACTAGCATGCAAAGTAATGCGGAAGTGCAAACCAAATGAAGTACCTACCCCCATTGTCAGTATTGCTGTGAACTGTGCCGAAGGCTACAGTTACAATTGGGCAGCATACATTGCTAAGGAGTTCCTCAAATATTTCTGCGATGCGCAGGAGAAAGGTAGACCCTTTCATTACTCATGGTTGTTAGTGCTTATTGCACAGGTAGGATGGAGAGAACCTACCGAGGCACTGTTTGTTGATGTGCCTCTGGAGATGCCTGGTGTAGCAAGGTATGCATCTCTGTGGGTCTCGCAGGATAAGGCCTTGCAGCAGATGACGAACTATGTGTCCACCTTTTAGGCCATGAACATTTCATATGAGATCCTCAAGACGTCGTGGCTCAGTAATGAGCTATTTTCTCAGTATGCGGGAGTGGCCAATTTCAGGGCTGACGTGCATCATGTCTTCATCCAGGCCTGCGTAGATAAAAAACATAAATGGTCAAAGTTGTCATACATGGTGACCCAGGAAGACATCATCGCAGTAGTTTAGCAATTCCTGGCTGAATGGGTGAAGGACACAGGAACAAGGCCGAGCATACCAGTTCCCCCAGTAACAGATGTGGGCGCAGGTCCTAGCCAAATGCAGCAAAATGACCCACTCGAAGAAAGCGATGAACAAGATGAGTCAGAGCAGAGTGGAGATGACCATGGTGGCGATGATAGAGGTGATGAAGAAGAATAATAATCGGTCAAAACCATTTCAAACCCCAATCACCCAGATAAGTGTAAGTATCCCAAAGCAGAGGAAGTGACGAAGCCTTTGCCGAGAAAGAAAGATAACGCGTCAAAGGGAAAGAATATTGTTGAAGAGCCCACTATGACAATTGAAGAGCTTGATCAGGCTTTGACAAAGTCTACAAAATTATTAACCAGCAAATGGTCAGAGTTTGCAGCTATGCACCTTGATGCGCTCATCGGCGTAGTGCAGCGAATTGAAGAACTGAAGGCGTTAGCAGAAAGATCAGCAACTGGTGCTGCAGCAAGTAGTGCCCCAGCAAGCGCGTAGCCAGATACTTGACAATGGCCAGCCAGAAGCAACAGAGGACAGGTCCAAAGTGCATCCCTCATAATAACTGATGCAGCATCTCGATCGCAAATGAGTATGACTATTGAGATAGACTATGCCAAGTTGTCTATGCCAAAGATGCATCTTTGTCAATTGGCAATCATGAATGAGATCCGAGAACACGATAACTACTCACATAGGCAGCTGGAAAATACCATGAAGTAGAGTGAGAGCCTCACAGTGCAGTTGGAAGAAGCTGAGTAGAAGAAGAGGGAAGCATAAAGCAAGCAGGCTGCACTGGCGTGAGTATTGGATGAGGCATGTCGAAGTCTCCCTGACTTCAACATGCAGGCTGAAGAAGAACCAGAGCAGAGACTCGCCAAGCTGAAAGACTATGCACAATAGTGTCGCATCCTGATCAAGAAGATGAAAGTAGAGCATGAGGCTCAGATTACAGAGCTTCAACTTTGCATCATTCCTGAGAGTCCTCCAGAGGTCAGGGAACAGTGCCGCAGAGATATTCAAACCTCAGCAACGAAGATCTTAGATCTTGTGAGTAGTGCATCAAAGTTGCTAGATGAAAGTGTCAAGGCCTGGGTGAACTTGTAGGACAACCCAGAAGTAGAAAAGCTGCAAGAAACCATCAAGCAGCGACAGGCAAAGCTAGATGTAGTCAAAGCGGAAATCAAGACATTGCCTCCTATGCAGAAGATGCTTAAGGCGAAGCATAGCAATGAGCTCTAGCAAGAAACTGAGTCCCACAGAAGAAAAGAGACACTGTTAGTGAGCTCTGTGCAACCTCTAATTAACGAGGCCTTGGAGTTGAGCACTACTGCGGACAACCAGCTCAAAGTATTAAAGGAGTATGATGCGTTCGCACAAGAAAAGGCCAGCGAAGCATCATCACCAACATTACAAGAGATAGGAGAGAAGGAGCAAGTAGCCGAAGATATCATGCGCGGCCTCAACAAGTAGTTCACTATCTTTGCCAATAAGATTCTCCCACCAGAAAAGCAACAGAGTGCCCCAGGACGGGACACTGGTGACTCTTAGGGGCCTGTTGGGGTGCAGACCTTGAAGGTCCTTAATTTTGGCAACTCCACGGTTTTGGTGCGAAGCTTGTAAGTGGAGTTGCGACCCAAAATAGTCTTAGGGGTTTCGGGGTTGGGTTGAAGCCCCTCTTTTTCTAATTAACCCATGGTTTAAACTCATGGTTTTTAAGCCCATGTTTTAAACACATGGTATTGTAATAGTGCACTTGTATAAATAGGCACTTATGTAAAGGCGAAAAGATCTTTTCGAAGGTTTTTGTGTGATGATAATTTGATGCGAAGAAGCTATGGCCTATTTTTGGGTTTAAGGTTAAGTCCCAGCTATGTGTGTGGATGACCTCTACAGCTGAGTGCACAGAGGGTTTTGTTAAGGTTAAGTCCCAGCTATGTGCGTGGATGACCTCTGCAGCTGAGTGCACAGAGGGTTTCAGAAGAAAGCATCTACAGCTAAGTGCGTAGATCAGAGAAAGGGTCTGCAACTAAGTGCGCAGCTTTGGGTTGTTGAGAATATCTGTAGCTGAGTGCACAGATCAGAACTGTGTTGTTTGTAAAGAGTTGAATATAAACGCATTTCTGTGGATGTAGCCCCTACACTGGGGGTGAACCACGTATATCTTGTGTTGTGGTGGTTATTGTTTGTTTTGTTCATGTTATGTTTTTATGCATTTGATAAGTAGGTGAATGTTAAGTAAGATATCTTGTTAAGTATTAACTTCACTGTGAATTCCCAGTTAAGGGTTAAGCAAGTAACTGTCTATTTATCTAAAACTGTGAAGCTATTTAAGTGAATATATAATCTCTGCTGTTCTTTGTTAAGGCTAAAGGTACAATAATATCCCTCTTTGCCTACAGAAACCTGATTCTGTGTCACCCCATAGCTGTTTCGGGTGAGACTGCAACCTATTCACAGGTTGTTGCCAAAAGGGCCAACACTGTGGGTCTTTTTGTTGGTAAAAATAAAAGTATAAGAACCCGGGTCTGCCCTAAGTTCCAACACTTCCTCAAAGGAATTGACAGGAAAGGGGAGTCCCACTAGGAAATGGAACCACACTAGGAAAAGGGGGAATTGAGGATAAAGTATTCCACACGCTTTTGATAGTGTCGTATAGAGTTAAGAAATTACCCCCCTTCCCCAGATTAGCAGAGTTAATACTCTATTGGATTTCATCATACTGTAGTAACTACAACCACAAATTGGAACCTGTTAAGCATGTTATGTGGAACTATAAGGTTGCAGGAGTGTTTTGGGGATGAATTGTTGTTGTGTACAATTTTTTCTTGGTTTCACCTCTATATCAGAGGGGGTTCCTTTTTGGTGATAAATGAATGATCCAAAAAGTAGGAACGTGTTTGCAGCATGTGATCAGACTGACAAGCATCTCATTATATAAAAGACCATTCCAAGAAACCTTTCATTTCATGACAACCACATGCAAGATGGGAGAATTAACAAATTTAAGATCTGTCTTGGATATGTAGATCTTAGCTATGATAGGTATTTAAGGAATGATGTAGGTTCTCGGGATATTGGTGCCAAAATGGACATGCTGGGCTTATTAGCCCATGTTTAGAAAGGGCACTTGTGATGCATGTCCATTGACTCCATAATATTTATGTATCTTTCTATTGTTTAGGAATTTAATATCAGAAGCATTTATCCATTAAAAAAAAGATAAAGCACCAAAATTGCATGTTCTTGTTATGAATTTTTAGTCATTCTTGCTTGACAGAAACATAATTGGCATTCTCCTGATTTGGCACTTTGTGTTTTTTTAATAATGGTAGTGATATTTATCATTAGAGGAAATTTGGGGTCTAAAATGGGCCTTATAAGAAAACATGCCAAAATAAGTTTTTGTGAGTTGGAATTCAAGAACCAATAGAATTTCAATAAAATAAGTCAACCATAATGGTTGAATTGACATATTTGTCATTAAAAAAACTACCTTTTTTGTTCGTATTTTAGACATATCTCATTGTGTTTTTACTCAAATTTAGATTGGGAGAGCTCGTTGGATGCGTAATTTGATTCCACATCCAACAAGTACCCACACTTCATACTTTTTACGGACCCCTCTACCCCAAAAACAAGAAATACCTGAAAAAACGTGATGATGATGTCATCATTACATTTTTTCAGGTATTTCTTGTTTTTGGCTTAGAGGGGTCCGTCAAAAGTATGTAGTGTGGGTACTCGTTGGATGTGGAATCAAATTACGCATCCAATGAGCTCTCCCAATCGAAATTTGAGTAAAAACACAGGGAGATATGTCGAAAATACGAACACAAAAAGTAGTTTTTTTCTTTCTTCCTCCAAAATTAATCAATATTATTTTATTATTTTAACTATTATTTTATTATTTTCCTTAGGAGGCCCATTTTAGAGACCAAAATTCCTCTAATGGTGAGATATGTTGTGAATGAAATTCCTGTTTGTATTACTTTAGCTTATCATTGTCTGGTAATGTTCATACAAACTTTGGCAAAGTCTTTGGAAGTCATAGAACTAGTAGGTATGCAAAACGAATCAAGGTTTTCTGTTGTGGTTTATCTTGGAGATAGCATATCAAGGTGAATATTCCAATTTCCATGCTTAAATATGGTTGATAGTACGATTTGCAAAGTTTATAGCTCAAAATCAGTGGATTGTAGTAGTTGCATAAGATATGATAATTCGTGTTTTCAACTATAACACCATGGACAAGATCAAATCATTTGAAGCACACATTGATTATATTAGGTATGTGGCAGTTCATCCAACCCTTCCTTATGTACTCTCATCATCGGATGATATGATAATCAATCTTTGGGACTGGGATAAAGGTTGGAAATGTACTCAAATGTTTGAAGGTCACTCTCATTATGTCATGCAAGTTGCATTTAATCCCAAGGATACTAACACGTTTGCAAGTGCCTCAAAGTCTATCAGATAAATTTATGTTATCTATGGCATGAAGCAAACTCTTGAGAGGCTTCTGTTTGATTTCTTAAGTTGCTTTAGTATGTCGATGTTTTTTTATACTCTATTTGATTTAATTATAGAGGAATGCAGCAATAGTCAGTGACACATGGGATGTACATTGCAGATCTGGAACCTTGTCTCTCTAGACCCAAATTTTACGCTTGAGGCCCACATGAAAGGTGTAAACTATGTTGACTACCATACAGGAAGTGACACACCATATCTTATTACAGGGTCTTATGATTAGATAACAAAGGTGCTATTGGTTTATCTATTTGGATTAATTTTCTCTGGTATATATCTATAACATATTCAAGGATTTTTCTACTTACACACCACTGAAGCACCTTTGCTTGCTCTGCAATTTTGTTTACATATTTCTTGGATTGATGAAAATAGGTATGAGACTACCAGACTAAGTCATGTGTTTAGACCTTTGAAGGACATACACATTATGTATCTATAGTCTATTTTCACCCCAATATTCCTATCATCATCATAGGCTCGGAAGATGGCACCATTCGGATTTGGCATGCGACTACATATAGGTAAGTTCTCTAGTTATAATCACACTCGTTTCTTTGGGAGGCATTGTGGAACAACAAGCCCCCCATTCCATGTGGAGGCACACTACCCATTATAGTTCCTCATCTAGTTCTTCCTCCAGTCAAAGTACTTTTGAGATTCTTTCCTTTGGCTTCGGATGTTAGGAGAGATGCTTCCTATAATTCTAGTGCACCATGACATATTCACCATTTTGGTACTACAGAGTCCAAATCCACTCCCCTTGTACATTTTTATTCTGTATCGAATCTCTCTGTACATTTCTCTTGATTGGCTCTCCATTTTTGGAGTTAGATCTTCTTGGTTTTAGGTTTTTAGGTTAGCGACTCATGCTTTTATAGGAGTCACCTTAGCGCTCCCACTTTGTAGTCACCCTAGCAACTCATGATTTTATATGAATCACCTTAGCGCTCCCATTTTGTATTGAAATCATGGTATTTCACAGCCCCATTGACCTTCTTACGTGGTTATTTGTTCGACATTGTTACAGCTGATTTTACCACACATGGTTGATCACACTTTTATGGCCTTCCCTATCCCTCTGTGGACTCTTTGGACCCCATGGACTATTTTTGTACCTTTGATGTTTCCAATATCATCCCTAAAAACACTCATTGTTTGTTATACATGAATTTTAATCCCTTTCTCACATATATACACGGATATTACCCCTAAACCCACATACATCGGGATGTGTGCAAAAGGCCAAATGTTTTTGGAGTTTTCCTTGATGTGTATCCGATTCACTTGTCTCTTAGCCTTCAATATGCCTCAAGATCACTTGGATTTGACCTTCCATTACCCCATTGAAGCACTATATAAGGAACCCTTTGGATACATTAAAGAAGAGGAATTGAAGAGCAAGAAAACTATAGTCCATTGTTGTTGTAGCTTGCTTATAATTGAGTCTGCATCCTTTTGTCCCTTGGAGCACTTTGTGTTCTTCCCAACCTTTCCTTTTCTTGTGAACTTGCTATTGAGAGATGGAGGATTGAGGTGGTGGAGGCACAGGTGGAGGACTCAATTTCTCCAGTTCGCAGACGTTCCAATAGAGGTTGTCATCTATGTAATCTCTGATTGACTTAATAGAAATATCTTTTCTTGTCCAATGATGTGCATTTAAATGAATATTGAATCCATGGATGTGTTTAATTGCTTATGTATCGTTGATTATATATGCTAGAGTAGGCCTAACACTATATTATATAGCATGCTTACCTTGTTTACTGTTGTTGAGAGTAAATTCCTAACATAAGCGGGATTGGAAAAAGCTCAACGGGGATCTACTACAACTGTCCAGAATAAGGTATGTTTCGAGATCCTTTAGTGTTAGATGTTGTATTTCTCTTGCATGTGGGGAAGGGATTTATGTCTGTAGTTTCTCTATCTGTTGTGGTACACCCCAAGCCATAGGAATTTTTTTCTATAACAAAATTGGAGACCATACTGGGGACGTTCCTAGTTTTTTTTTATTTGGGGGTTTTCAGCATTCAATGTGCTTTTCTTGCTCTGATTTTTCTGTTTCTGTGTTGGGTCTAGGGGCATGATTACCCCGTAGTATCCTGGAGAAGTAAAATTTGTCTCAGTTTGTCCATTTACCTTATTTTTCTATCTTTTTCTTCCTATAGGTGGGTTTTTCTTTCACAGTCGCGTATACACGCGGGTTTTTCGGGAAAAATCGCATATGTACACAGGTTTACTGAGAACAGTCACGTATGCCCTGATTTTTTTCTTTTGGGGGAATATTAAGTGTTTTTGGGTGATTTTCAAGTCTTCTTTGTTGCTTCTAGAGTCTGTATCTCCCCTTTGTTTCTGACCAGAGACTCTTTTGAGTTAATTTTTGAAAAATGTTCCTGTCATTTCATTTTCTATTTTTTATTTTGGGATTAGTGCATTAGGTCTATTTTACCTTAGTGCTTTGCTTGGCTGTTGTTTGTGAGAGCTTGTAGAGTCTGAGGGTTGTAGAGTCATACTTTTGCTTTTTATCTCATTTAATTCAAAAATACAAAAACATTTTGCTTTTTTGCATTATTATGCATTGTTTTCATTTTGCAATTAGCATGGTACTTGCATTAGGTTTTCTTGGTGAATATTGAGTCATATTTTCATATAGGAAATGATTGCATATACCTTTGAAGGAAAAAAAATTCACTTCACGTAGTAGCATACCCTGTTTTTCATTCAACACAGTGCATTTGCATTTATTGTTAGGTGTGCATTTTACTTCTTGTTGCGTCATAACATCATTAATTGCATGACCATTTACCCTTTGAGTAATAAATCCAATTAAAATCAACACATAATAAAATGAATTACACTCTTTTATTTTTTAGGGTGCACCAACAAGACTAGATTTTAGGGTCTTGGAATAGTTCATTGTGAGTCAATTCTCCAAGACCACTAAACAAAACAATTAGGTGTCTGTCCAAGTGAGAGTGTGAAATCCTTTATATAATTAGTGTTCTCAGGATCCTCCTCTTACAAGGGAGTTAAGCACAAGGCAGTGTGAGCGGTTATGATTGGGATGACCCATGGCTGTAACTGAGTAGCACCAAATATATTTCCAGGATTGTATTCATATCTAGGGGCTCTTTCGAGAGTTTTGGGCTTTTCTACCCTGCCCATACAGTCAATCCCACCTGTGACTATCTGCCTGAGCATTAATTATATCAAGGTGACCTTAGTTGCCTTACCTAGGTTACAGTCGCTATATGTGTTGAAGCTGAGGGCCACTATAATTGGTTATGAACCTGCACTTGTTGTGTATGGGAGTCTCAAGCCTCTCCTAGGTGAGACATACCAGATTCATTCGGAAGCTCACATATCCTACCCTTGTTTGCTTGCAATTTGGATTTACATTTTATAGGTGTATGCTCTGTGCACACTAGTTTGCCTAGGGTTTGCGTAATTAGATCGAGTCTTTTTATTTTTTGAGTCATTGTGGATTCGGATGTGGCACCCCGTTTTTCTCATCATTTAGTAGGACTTCCACCTTCCACGTCTCCTCCTCCTTTGGGAGAGAGAACCAGACAGTTCAAGTGGACTACTTCTCACTTTGATTCACACACCATGGGAAATAATGAGGATGAGATTCTAGATATGTCTTCTCCACCTCACGAGGTTGGGGAGGAAGATCCTATTAGCACATATGATGCTTCACACGAGCAACCTTCATGATCTGGTTATGATCCCTCATTCACAGGTCTCTGGTATTGGTTTATGGGCGACAAGACTCACCACAAACCCGTAAGAACTAGTCATGTTAGATATGACATCTCTGATATCCCTACACCCGATTCAGCACATCGTGTTGAGTCAAAATTTGGTCTTAACACTACGCCTGGAGGCACTCCCATTCCTTTCCATGCGGAGATATTTTGGGGCACTAGTCACATTGTACCCTCCATCCCTGTGGTGGAGGAAACTTCACATGTTCATCCTAGACCTAGTGTTAGTAATCCTATGAGGATACCAAAACTGAGACGAGTGAACATTGGGAACACCACTTACATTACTTCACATGTTCCTTTGTCTTCAAACCCTGTTCCTTTGAATGCATTTTTAACGACTCATCCTCCCCCTAGTTCACATGAGCTTTCAAGATGGAATGTTTCTACTAGCCATGTTCACTCTTTGACTGCTCGCACAGTAGTATCTCAGAGTCGAGTACCTCCTGTTGTGTCAGCAGGTCATGTACCTGTTTCTGGATCGTCTCATGTTCCAGCTTTTGGAGATTCCCATACCCTTAACTATGGAAATTCTCATGCTACATCCCATGGAATATTTTATGGAGCTTCTCATGGACATTCATATGGACCGTACTATGGACATAACTATAAACTATATGGGTATGGGTATCAACAACCCGCTTACTCTTCTAATTATGGCTTTGTAGCGCCTCATAATCAAGGAACCCCACATCATAATGCTTCCATGTGGCCCTAAATGGGTCAAATTGGAGGAGGTTATTATGGTCAAGGCCATGGTATTTATAGCAATCAACCTTACACAAATCAAAACTACTAGGGAGCATGGAATCGACCGACTTAACCTAGGCTCCCTTTCCTTGCAAATTTGAACTTACTTGACTTTTCAAGATTGATGAACGATCTTGTGTCTCATAACCTAGCATGGTCGGCCTTCCCTAACAAGATTCCTTCGGACATTCCCAAGTTTGAAGGTAAAGCTGGTGAAGATCCTGGTGAGCATGTCACCACTTTCCACCTTTGGTGCTCTTCCAATTCCTTACATGGTGATTCCATTCGTTTGAGGCTATTTCAACTCACCCTAACGGGTCCTACAATGAAATGGTATATAGAGTTACCGAGAGGGGCCTATGTTACGTTTGATAATATTGTGTTGAATTTCCTTAATCATCTCTAGCTAGTCGTAGATTACGACGTCAGTATTGAACTCTTGTCAACCTTCCGGAAATATAAAGCCACACACATTTCGGATCATATTCAAGAGTGGCGTAGACAAAAACGGTTAATCAAATATTTTTTACCACCAGAGTTTCTTCTTGAGTGGTTCCTCAAATATTTATTACCTTACATAGCGAAGAATGTTTCAACATCTGGAGTTCAACACGAGGAACATGCTATTTTTAGGGCACAAGAGTTGGATTTGATCTATGCTCAATTTAGAATTTTGTATGAGAATATACCCAATGCTCCTAGGTCCAATTTTGACCCCAAGGTAAATCTTGGGCCACATGTCGATGGTATTGTCGGCTGTACAAGTACCAAGACTGTGGACTCGGTTGTGAAACAAGTGAGCCAATTGTCAATTAACCAGTCTGCATCGGGACAAGCTATGGATTTGTCTCAACCTACCCAATCGGTGAATGTACTTTCCATGCAAATGTCGAACCTGAAAGGAAACTAGCAGCCTAGAAGGAATAAGAAAAAAGGAAAAAATAATCATAAGGGTGGGAACAAGAATGAAAATGCTAATAATAATGACAAGAACACTAATGCTAGGGGGGACAAGCAGTCTAAACATAAGGTGAAGTTTCCTTGCAAATTGTGTGAGGACCATCTCACTCACTTGTGCCCTCGTATGGAAGACGCCTTGAGGTTCATAGCACAGGTCCCATCTATGTTAACTAATACTTTACCCAACAATCAAAATATGAACTCGAGGACCATTGATCCTGGTTGTGCATCGGGTGGAAATAAAAACCTGTCATAGGCTGCTAGTGGTCATGGATGCATCAACATGATGAGTACTACTAAGGTTGTGACTTGTATGAAATACTATGGTTCGTTACAACCAGAACTTGGGAAAGAACCTTCACCACCAAAGAGCCCTTTGCGAATCGAAAAGCCTATGGATAAACCTGAAGCCTATGGGGACCTTTACTTGGATTATGATGGTATTCTCTATTCAACCAATGCAAAATATTAAATGGTTGCAATCTGTCCATTTTTATAAGTAATTTATATACCTAGTTATATATTTATTTATGCTTAACAAGACTTTAGTTTTGTTTAGTTCACCAACTCTGAACCATTAGATTTACAACCTTCAATTCACCTTAGAGAGGACACACATTAACCAGCTTACTACACAAGATTTAATGGGATGGCTGTTGCACAGTAAGTCGTAGAAATTCAACCACTTTGATATCCAAAGACCTGCTACCTAGCAAGATGGTTATTAAGCCATAGAATCTCAACCACGTCGATATCCAAAGGCCTGCTTCCCAAACAGCTGGTTATTGATCGCCCTTAATCAGTGTATGCATGGAATTTTTAGAAGTTCGTTAAAAGCTCTAAATGAAAGAACTACAAAAGTTATGTACATTTTTACGAAATTAATCGTAACACTTGAGCGTGAGTGGCTCAAAGGCTAGTTAAAACAAACTAAGTTAATGAAGAATAGTGTGTATTTATTGAAGTTCATTAAATAGAACAAAGATTTGGTGAGCCAGAAGTTCCTGGGATCAGTGAATTATATTACTTTCTCAAATCACACCAATTGCCATAAAATTATTGTTTGCATACACAGGGTAATCCCAAAAGACCAAACACCTTGAGCAACCGCTTCACACAAATAGATCACAGATTAACACACCGATGTTTGTCACGTGGTTAAAACCCTCGAGAGGGAAACAATCCATGACCCCATCCAAATAGCTACTTGGAGCAATTTATTATGCAAAAGAAAGAAAGTTATATGATCTTCTCATAATCAATCAACTAGCCAAGGACCCTCTATGCTCTTTAAATAGAGATCATAGACCAATTGGGTGTTAAGCCATGGATCAATGGTAGGTATGATCTAAGAGAAGTTGAACCATCAGATCACTCTATGTCTAGAACATATCGTGACCGTCGGATTAGAATATTTACAAACGCATACTAATGCATACTAAAGAAACACACTTTTACCTAACGGATATATTACACAAGTTGATCTTAACTAACTTCTAAGTGTCTAAATATCCTAACAATGATCAGTGGCGAAGGAGGTATGCATCATCCTGTCCAATCACACCAGTTGCCACTGGCTCCACTAAAGTAGTTGCAACCTCTAAAACACATGTAGACATAGCTTTTTGAGTCCGATGACGTCATTTACAGGGAGGCAGAGAAACTTCATCACTCGGTAGGCTACTTCACAAATGATATTTATCATCCTTTGGTGGCAAACACATGGGCCTTTCCATAAAGATTGAATACATCTTCCCATGTAGCAAATCACCTTCAGTTTAAAGACTGTTAGAACTTAAGATATTATTAGTTCTCAAATGGAATTCATTTAACACACAAGCATTATCCGATGCCATGTTTTCTCCATTATTGTCATTGGCACTTGCTATGCCTCCTTTATTCAAGCCTTCTACAATTCTCTTGGTTTCATCTTCAGCTTCAATTCTTGTCCTTTTTACCAAATGAAAATGTTCATGAAATTTAAGTTTCCTTTCCTTAATATGTGTCATTTTCTTTCGATGATCTACTCCAGATAATAATTCAAAAAAATTTTCTTCTTCCGTGCAAATATTTATCTTTATTTGATTATCTGATCTCTCTGGTAGAGTTGATAACCCTAAATTATGTTTTTTCAAGAACTTTCTTTTCTTCTTCAGAATGGAATTCTGATTCAAATAAGTGTTTGGAACTACCCTAAATTCATTGTCTTTAGTCACAAATGTAGAAAGCACGTGATCTTTGACATTAGGAACATAATTTTCATGAATATTTTCAAAATATTTTTTGCCCTTCAAATTTTCTTTACAATTTGAAACCTGAATTCTCTCTTTAGTGTTTCCATGTTTAAAAGATTCAAAATTGCTGACAATGTTATCTATCACTATTTTTCTACAATCTCGGAACTCACTTTCAGGCACTAATCGAGAACCTCTAATTTATTTTTCCATGCTTTGTCGTTTCTTACCAAACTACTTTTCACTCATGGTATGCTCTGAAATAATGCCTGTATCTAGTGATTGTATCCTAATTTCTTCAAGATAAGAAGAAAAATTCAAAATATTGTCTCCATCATTATGAATATTGCTTTCACTCTCTGATGACCTTTTAAAATCTCTCTTTGTTGTCTTCAACTCTGGCTCGGTTATTAAAGATACTGCACCAGAAATATTAGACCTCAAATGGTTCTCAAAAAGGCTTGTAGGCACTGCACCAACAACATCAGACCTCAAATGGTCCTCAAAATGGCTTGTAGGATTCTTTATATTTAGTATGGACCTCATATTGTCAGATTTAGATGTTGATAATGAACTGTTCATTTTAATCCCAACCTGAACTGAATTGAGCATCTTCCTGTATTTCTTATCAGACGATATCAGGGATGTAGCAGGATTTTTCTTATTCTCACCTACCCCATGTGTCTTTTGCTAGTTTTCCTACCTATTTACTTCCCTCTTAATATCTTGTTTCTTGGAAAAAGTCTCATAATGCATTTGATTAGATGTATATTTTTCATTTTCAACATTTCCTCTGACTCATCAGTTGCTTCTTGGATTTTATCATTTTTTGTAAACTATAATTTATCTGCAAAATCCTTTAAGATTTCATCAATACATGATATGGATTTCCCATCATCAATCTCTGGAATAAATTCCTCTTTCTTTGTACCGTTATCATCATACTCCTCACATATCTCTTTCACTACCCGAGTAAAGTCGGTTTAATCCTTTCCTCGACATTTTGCTGACAACTTAGTTTTCAACTCAGAGGTGAATGCATGATCGGCAGTAGGAGCACAGAAACCACTGCAAACGAAGCAATACAAAAATGAATCAATAAACCAAAACCACGATTGTGAATTCATTTTTTTAAGACTGTCACTGTAATATTGTTTCATGTGGATGGTCACACAACTAATATTGCAATCAAATATGTTTGTGGAGCTTACATCGCTTGTTGAATGTCTTTATTACTATTATAGTGTTATATAACAAATTTATTAATTCCTTCTCTTATAATGTGATATTTACTAGGGCAATTGGTTTTGTTATTTGCTCAACTGAAGGACCAGCAATAGATTTCAGAAATCAATCCCATTGAAGAGCAGAAGGTTGCAACTAAGTACTATAACTCAGAGGTAATATTCCTAGACTCTTTAGACTGTATCATATTTATGATGATTTTCTTTTGGAAGTAATATAAAAAATGGACTTTATCAATGTCATTGCTTAGTCAAAGTATTACGGGTCCTTAGTTAATAGTATAATAAGAAATAGTGTAATTTTTTTTGTTATCAATTCTAAAGGTTTTAATGTGGAATTCCTATTGTTATCGGTAGAAGCTTAACATAGACTATCCTATTTGTGATGATTGATGAAGGATGTCTATTTTAGAATTAACATGCATGCTTTTGATATAAAATAAACATCTTAGATTTGTTTGAGTATGTTTCTATCCCAAATGTGTCAAGGAATTGTCTAATATATGTAAACTGTGACATTGATTCAACTTGGACAAACCAAAATCCTTGCAAGTCCTTGTCCTCATATGACAAGGCTAGTAATTTTGGAAAATATAATTTAGAGACTCTGTATATGATGTATTAAAGACTAATATGATCATCTTGGATTTCAGATTCATGCAGTTGCATTTATTTTCCACCATTTGTTAAGAAGGCACTGTACTATTTAGGGTTTAGGGTTTTAAATTTTAGTACTATAGGGTTTTGGAAGTATTTCCATTAAAAACAAATTTTGGGGGGGTCGATGGGTCAATAAAGAACTGGAAGTTTTGGGATCTGTTTCAAAATTTTAGGATCCACTTCATTTTTCACGAGATCTGTTTCATAGGCTCAGGTTCCATTTCCTTCTCCAGGGCATATTCTTCCATGGTGGAATCTAGGTGGATCTTGGTGTATTTGGATCAGAGAAAAAAATCCTACACACAAGGGTGGCACATCTGGTATCACAGCTGGTGGTAGACCTACAAATTTATTTCATTTTCATTTTGATCTTGATATTAGAATGGAATTTTTGACATGTTGTTTCCTATACACTTTACAAACATAGACATATCTCCCATTGTATGATACTCTTTGTTAATTATTTTAAGGCTTTGGGTATTTTATTTCCCCTGGTATCTAATGCATGTTACATGAAACATACCCATTTTCATTTGTTGGGGAAAAACTATAGCCAAAACTCTATGTATTCCCCATCCATATGCAGTTTTCAACTACAGGCTTAATTTTCCAACCTCCTTTAGAAATTTCTTTGGATATTTTTCAGTGTCATGTTGTCAAATTATCATAGTGGCCACACCACTCACTAAATGGGATGGAAAAATTTTAGACTACAAGTTGAGAGTTGCTTATGTTATTGGGCATGGTTTTAGGGTTTTTGATGTTAATATTGATTTTTTAGCCATGTTTTGGACATCATGCAGAACCTTGATGTGACTGTTCATTGTTGAGAGGAAAAAGGTCAAAAAAGATCTCTATTTGTCAATTGAATTTAGCAATATTTGTGTAGATATACTCTGAGTTTTATCAAACGTTTGGTGTTTTTTCTCTTTCTTTTGAAAAATAGTCAAGTAGTGTCGTAGTGAGTGTTTAGCCATGTTTTGAACATCATGTAGACCCTTGATGTGACTGTCCATTGTTGAGAGGAAAAAGGTCAAAGGAAGAGTGACAAACTAGTGTTATTAGGAAAGGAATGTGATCTTTGTGATGTTGATCATTGTGGGTGAAGTAATGTGCATCCACAATATACATCGAGAGAAGCAAGGTGCATTGTAGAATGCATGTGGGGTATAATGTCTATATACTAGGTAGAAATATAAAGGGGTATAAAAAAATGTAAATGAAAAAATGGATACATGCAATATATAGTGAAAATAGGGGTTTTTTAAATTGGGAAGGTATATTAGGAGGTATTTTCCAATATTTTTTGAAAATAGGGGTATTGTTTCATATGCTACGAATGAACGTGCTATGGCATGGTTTCATTAAGTGAATGATGTTATTAACCCTAGTAATCATGCAGTGTTCATTCCACTCGACCAATCACGTGGAATACGTTCTATTGGGTCACCTTCTATTGCTACCATCGACACATACGAATCCTTTGCAACATCCTCCCATGCGAGGAATTCATTGTCATTGTACTTCATCCACATCAGTGTAGACACGATATCTCTAGTGCATACCATCCCCTCTGGTAATGTCGGCATCTTCAGTTAGTACTTTTGATTCTTGGTGAGCCTCTAGGACTACACACCAAGCCGACTGGGAGGTATATACCCAGGGATGTACTTAATGGACATACTTGTTCAAGCCACTGACTCTACAACTCTTGAGCTCGATGGCCCCATATACGTAGTTTCCTCCGCTACCCTTGTAGATGTTCTGGTCTGCCTCTTCTGCGACGGCGGAGAGCTAGGCTTTTGACCCCTCTTCTTCTTCTTCGGCACCGATGATGATCCTATTGGCATACTGGAGATTTCTCCCACTATGGTTACCGGTCTAATTGGTGAATCTTGTTCACTCAAAATCTCTACTGTGATTGGGTCACTCTAAATGCTACACCAATGCCCCACAATACTTTACAGTCGTGCACCCTCTTTGTACTTAGAAATTCACTCGGATTAAATTGGTAACTCACTCTAAAACTCTACACAATGGTGTCTTTCGACTGTGTCGAGCCCCTTATTATATAATCAAGTCAATCTATACTCATCATTACCAAATCAATGCAATCTGCTTTACCTCATCATGACCAAATAATTCATTAACTACCCAAATTCATCGTCGATCCTGTCAATCCAATGATTAGATCGACCAAAAATGCATGTCTCTTCTCCAAGCATCATCGATTAACTTCTTTTATCTGTCCTCATTTATTATTGATGTGACTTTGTGCACATCCCTATGGCTATTGTAGTATAACCTCTTAACGGTTCTACTGGCTCATACTCTTACGCATCCACCTTCCCTTGGTGCGCCATCCTTTCATCCATCATCCTACCTTTTTTTTCATTGCGTAGTGCCTCAAGCATTGCGTAGTTTTGGTCCCATGCTATAGGGATTCAACCTGCTACCATTTACTAGCTTTGGTAGCATCGCTCCATCTAACTGTTGCAATTGAACTGCACCTCCTAAAGTAATGGAATTAACAAGATATGGACCTAACCAATGTATCTGTAACTTACCTGAATGCTTCATGAACTTGTTTGCATACAACAGCACCAAGTCTCCTTGCTGAAAATGTTTATTCTTTATATGGCAATCATGCCAAGCCTTTTTTTGATCCTTCTCAACGCGCTGGTGAAATCTTGCAACAAATCAATCTTCCTCAAGCTGAACTAGCTGGTCTAATCATTCTTTCAGTGTTGCTTCATCATTCATGCCATTTTCTTCTGCAATGCGTAGTCTCGGAACAATGTAATCCATAGGCATGACTGCCTCTTACCCATACACTAACTTGAATGGTGTCTATCCTATAAATCTCTTGTAAGTGGTGTGATATTCACACAAGACAGTTGGAATATTCAAGACCCAATCATCATTGTTTGCATTACATACCATTGTAAGATCATGCTCCAATATTTTGTTGAATTCCTCCACTGTCTCGTTCTCCTGTGGATGATATGAGGTACTCTTCTTGTGTTGTATCTGAAGCTCCTCTGTTAATGCACTGATTGTACGATTGATGAAGTGACTCCCCTGGTCACTCATTAATATCCTTGGACATCCAAACCATGTCACAATGTTGTCAAATAATAACCTCGATGTTGTCGTAGTGGTGCAATCCACGACTGGTGCGTCCTCCACCCATCTTGTCAAATAGTTCATCGTTTTAATGATATAGCATGCACCAGTTTGCTTCCCAGGTGGGTTGATTGGTCCCACAAATTCCATGGACCATTTATCAAATGGTTGCAATGTCCCTCCTCAATGGTTTTCTAGTTTATTGACAGACATCGCAAATCCATGCATAATTTGTCACATCATTATGAAGAGTGGGCCACCAAAGCCTTGCATGAAGCACCTTCCTCTTACTTGTATTAAGGTCCTTCGGTGTGGTTCGTGTCACCAAAAACTGAATGATTTTATCATAATAATCATCAACCATGTTGATTCTAAACAACTACGCATCTAGAAATCCATCTTCAATGTTTGTTGGCTCTTTGCATGTCTCAATTTGGGATAAATGATCAGGGCCAGCATTCAAGCGACCCGACTTCACATTTATCTCAAAATCAAACACTTGAAAGAGAAGTAGCCAGCAACATATATTCCCCCCCAACACAGACTTATTAACTAGGTAATTCAAAGCAGAATGGTATGTAAACATCTTGAAATGATCACCCAATAGGTAATGCCTAAAATTTTGTAGCGCATACACCATCGCCAAACCTTCCCTTTCTGTGGTCATATAGTTTTTCTCTACAAATGATAGATTCTAACTTGATAAAGCAATCGGGTGATCAAGATCTCCTTATCCTGCAGTGCATGAGCACCACTCCCAGCGCAACAGATGATGCATCCACATGAACATGGAACTCCTTGTTCCAATCCGAAAAAACAAGTATTGGTGCAGAATCCATCTTGGCCTTCAACGTATCAAAACTGTCTTGACACTCTTGACTCCATAGAAATGCAGCATCCTTCTTTAACAACTTTTCCATTGGTGATGTGATCTCAGCATAAGGTCGTATGAACTTGCAATAATACCTTGTGTGCCCCAACATCACTCTAAGCATCTTCACGTTTGTAGGAGGTGGAAAGCTCAAGATCAGTGCAATATTCACAGGGTCAACAAACAGTCCTTGTTTGCAAATGATTTGACCCAACAGCATCCCAAAAGGTGCGCAAAAATACACTTCTTTGATTTCAGTGCAATCTAATTTTGTCGACATCTTTCTAGCATCAGTTGCAGGTTTTCCAGATGGTCTCTAATCAATCCGTAGACTATCCATTCATCCATCTAAACTTGCAATAATTTCTGAATAAAATCATTAAATGCAGCGACAATGACCTATAAAATATCAGAGATGCATTCTTCAACCCAAAAGGCATCACAGTGTACTGAAAACAACCCCATTCGGTGACAAATGTTGTTTTGTGTCGATCCTCTTTTGCCATCCTGATCTGGTGATAGCTGGAAAACCCATCTGTGAATGAATACATCTCCAGAATCCATACCCCTTCCAAAACTTCATCAGTGAATGGTGTCGAAAATGGATCATGCATACACGCATCATTCAATTTTCTCAGGTCAACATAGATCCGAACCTCACCCATCTTTTTGTCCTGGACTACCATCAGAATGATCCATTATGATTCTTCGACTGGTTCAATTATTCCAGCATCCGGTATCCTATCAAGCTTAGTTTTTACCCTCTCCTTATATCATGGATTCAAGCGATATGGTCGCTGCCTTACTGGTTTTGCATCTCGTTTCAATGGGATCTTCATCTCTCCTAAATATCCTAGTATACCCTTCATCTCATAAAACTTCGTAGGCAACAAATATTAGAATTCATGCAACAAGTCTGTGATCTTTGCCATCATTTCTTCATCCCAGTAGTCCATGACATTTGCAAACTTTGTGTTCTCCTCAGTCCCAATGTTGACCTTCCTGATCTTCAATGGCTGATTCATTGGATCTGTCTATACATATGGTGCTACGACATCCTGACTCCCTTCTATTTCTAGAATATTGATATTCCACAGATCATCATCATTTTTCTCTCCTAACACATTATAACAATCCATCATCGACTGCATGTGACAATGCACATGTAAATCCACTGGATATGCAACCGACACTACCTTTAGAACAACACCGCGGATAAAGTGCAGCACATTATGAACATCTAGATTGGCATCCATGAACCTGAATGTGTGAGTAAAGAAAACTGTCAATTCCTCCCAAGTAGTGATCTCTCTACGCAACTCAGCTGATACATACCAAGATCGCGGCATTTCATCCAATGTGTGTACAAAGTCATGGACCCACTCATCCTTTGGTTGTGATGGCCACAAGGTCTGACAATTAATCAGATGATCAACAAGACTATTTAGCCTATACATTCCAGCATGGTACACTTCTGCATCTCCAAAGTGAACTATCATCAATCTTCGACACTGCGACCATCTAGTTATCGACTTATTATGGGTCTCCCACCAGTGTGCTAGGGTATCCTTCAACGCTTCCTCCAATGCTAGCAACCATTGTGGTTCTGACACCTTATCTTTGAATTCAAAAAGAAACATAGATATTTAGGAAGTCCTTCATAAATTGGAAACTAAATGGTCTCAGTCACGACACGACACAGTGACTACATAATCAAGCCACACTTTCATAGTGACACTTCATGCAAGAGTTTCTTCCAGTTCTCTAAAGCATCATCAGAGTCAGAAGACACAGAGCTAGAATTGTGCCAACCGAGTTCATCTTTTGAAATGTTATATGCATGATCCCATCCTCTAACAACTTCATCTTTCATTGGCTCAGTATACCTTCGTCCTTCGTTTGGATCCATCGGAGCAATGACTCTGATCTCTTGACTCTCAAATGTCATCACATGCTTTTTAAAATTGATCACTTCCATACTGTCGTTGGAGAAATGCGGGATAGGAGCCTCCACCATCAATGACTTCAATCATGTCTAAATCAGCATAGGTCTTCATGCCTTCAACTTCCACATCAAGCTGTGGAACTCACCCAATCGGTGTTACTCTATCCTAGTTAGCCAGTCCCAGTTCTACATGAGACTAGCTCAACATTGGGCTCGCCATATTTTTCCATGTCTGTATTTTCATAATATTAACATCTAAACCTAGATCCATGATAACCAAATCAACCTCATAATCCCCAATCTGTATGTTCATGGGCATTTCTTTCCCCATCTTTTTCTTATGCAAGGAATTCACCATGGAATCCTTTTGCCACTTAGCTGGTCCATCGAATAGATTCTCAATCTCAATAAGAGCATTGGGATCTCTTGCCAGCTATAAGCAACTCTCAAAGAATTTTTGCAAGGTACCATGATGTCATGATGGTCCTGCCTCCAAAGTGGAATCAAAAGCAGTAGGAATTTCATAAATAGGTAACTTGCCCGAGTTTTTGCGCATCTCATCCCATGCTTCAAAGAATGTATCTTTCTCTGCATTGACGTCAAATTGTAGTTTCTTCTTTCCAGCTAACCGAACCTATGGAATTAGAATAACTTTCCAATTGTCACACCTCCGTGAGTGATGATAGTGACATCAACATCCTGCGTTCTGGGATCCCTCGAGATCGTTGCAATCATCGGTCCTTGATTCTGGTTCAACGGTGCATTCACAATTTTATTCACGTTCTGAATTGGAATTTGGTTATGAATTGGAATTTGGTTATGAACTGGAATTTGGTTCTGATTCTGTAACTAGTTCTAGTTCTGCACTTGATTATGGTTCTGCAACTAATTCTTATTTGTAACAGATTCTGGTTTTGCAACTGAGGAACATATTCATCCTTCCACCTTGTGATCAGTTGTGGACAGTTCTCAACAGTGTGATCAACCATGGTACAATACCTACACGTACACTGCAATTATGGTCAATCTCTCTGATAATGCCCCAGCACACCACAAATATAACATTGGACAGGTCCACGACCTCATCCACCTCCTCATCCAAATCCTCCTCCTCATCCTCAGAATCCTCCATGGAATCCTCCTTGTTGCTAGTACTGCGATTGACCAAATTGCGTTTATGAGGGATTTAGCTATTGCTGAACATACTGTGTTAACTGAACGTATTGTGGTTGTTGTAGATCCATCTGCATCTGATTATACAGTGATTATGGTGCAAATAGCTATTATGGTTGATATGATACAAACTGCATATGTGGTTGTTGTTGCTGTATGAAATAAGGTTGAGGTGGTGGTTGCACCACCTGTGGTTGCAGTTGCTAGACCGCTCGATGATCCTCTCCCTTCACATAGTATGAGTCATATTTTCTCTCCTTGAGTAGGTCATATGAGTGACAATATTTATCTTCATTCCTGATAGATCGACAAAATGTGCAATATAGGTTTTTCGGCTTCATCTCCATTTTTGCATGTACCCAAAATCCTCATGTCGATGCCCATACACTTGACAATTGCGGCACCATGGTACACTGCCACAACTCAATGGGTTCGGCACCCCTGAACACAGGTATTTTTGGAAATATGGGCAAGTATCCTTGGTATGTGCGTCTGCGCAACATTGAGTGCACCAAAGATCCTCGTGTTCTTCCTTTCCCTTCTTAACGTTTTGCAACTGGAGTGTTAAGTTTTCCAACTGTGTCTGAATTTGATTCATACCAACTGCATTTTCTCCAATGAGTGAAGCTTCCAACTTCATGGCAATCTCCAGAGCCTTGCTCTGTGTCACAATATTCTACTGCACAAGTGGTATTATTATATGAGTTAGCGATGTTATAATGAACCATTCTTTATTTTGAATGTCTCTCATCTCAAAAATGAATCTTTCCATTAGTGTCTTGAATCTTTGTGCAAAATCCCAAACATTCTCATTGGGATACTGCTTGATTTCCTTCAGTTCTGTAATGTACTGCGCTTCAGACTTTGGTTTCCTAAATTCTTCAAGAATTCCTCTCCTTGATTCTACCAATGTCTTCGCTAGAGTCCCCGTAGGAACTTGTACAAATTTCATGTACCAATCTAGTGCGCGACCGCAAAGGGTTGTCTCCAATTGGCCCTTCTTGACATCATCATCCGCAGTTTGGCTAACAGTCCATACTGCCTCACATAGGAACCAGTATTATTATGGATCCTCAATCCCATTCCCATGGAACAAAGGTAAATTCTCCTTTTCTCCCACCATTCTTGGTCTTATTCCTACAGGTGTTGGTCTGCTACTGTTATTAGAGTGTTGTTGGCACGTCGAACAAGTCGGTGTTGAACTTGTGTTTCTTCCTGATTGCAATGTAGTGCACAGAGGTGTGGGTACGTTATTTTTTGGGGTTGAACTTGCCTCTACCCTGGGCGTAGTATAGGTCTAGTTGTCCTCATCATCACTATGGTGTTGCTTTGTCCCATGTGGTCTTCCTTCATAGTCTTGCATTTCGATCGCAGCAGAACCTCCCCCTGTCCTCTGCCTCTTCTCTTGTAGAAACCTTGCTCCTCCTCTCGTAATACCAATTTATTCCTTGTCTTCCCTCACAGTATCATCGTAACTTGCACCCATATACCCCATATCATTCCATTTTCCTCCCCCATTTCTTTGCAGTATCCACAGCCCCCGCACACCACAGTTCTACTACTCTAGGTGCATCTTCAGTATGCCTTTTTCATAGACAAGCATCTTAATTGACAATTGTAAAGACAATAAAAACCTACCTCTTGGTCCGTTGAAAAATTCTCTTTCTGCTCTATTGTAGGACTTAGTAGTATCATCTACAAACTCAGTGATATAGCCTTCTAAGATACTGTCCAACCAGACTTCAACATCCCGCAATGCTCTATTGTCATTTTCCTACAACTCCTGGATCAACTCAAGGGTCCAAGACATTGGCTCTCCTCCTTGGAAATTTTTCTTGTGATAGGTGAATCTCGCCAACCTCTCATACAAGATGATCAGGAATTCAAAGAAAAAATACACGTGTGGACATTCATGTATGTACCTGGCCAGCCACTTATCCGTCATTAGTACAAGGTTCTGATTTTCCCTCTTAGCAAGTTCTCACAACTTCTGGTCGAACCAATCTTGAATTTCTAGTCTTGTTTAATGCCACATGTCCTTCCCTCAGTCGCAACAAGGTCCTGGAAACAAAACCATTTTTTGACACAAACCCAACCAACAAAACCAGTCGATAAGGATTCCCACTCTGTCGACACCCAAACCACCGCGATCTCCCTGAGCACTAGCCCAGACAGGTTTTACCCTGTCCAGAAACACCTGTAGAGCAGATGAAGTCTCACCTGAGATGTTTGAGGGAGAGCAGATAGAACCAAGTTTCCTGCATGGGAGAGGACAATGTGCATCAACGTATCGAATTAGCACAACATTAACAAATCGGATCATTCACTTAAGCATTAACAAGACCATTCATTATTATTCTTCAACATATCACATCATTCAATCATAACTGTAGTAAACATATTGATGCACAAATAGATCCAAAAAATAACATCATTTAAAATAGGGAAACATTGCATCATTTACAGATCCATATCGCAGATACACATTACATTCATAATTGAGTCGCAGAAGGCAGTAAAATCGGAAATCAAGAAAGAACACAATGATTAGCTCAACTTTCGTATTGTCATATTACTCCCGCACAAAATATCCAAAACAGTTCAAAGGTCAACAAGGACTCTCCCAAACAAAAGGATCCACAAGGTTGCTCACACAATGTTCTCTCTAGATCAGATCCTTCATACTTGCAATTCTACATCTACCTATATGCTTGTGCCTTTACATTCAAGGTCCAATTACACAACTTCCTAACTAACTCTTAATAGATTCTACAAAATGATGACCAATATCCACAAAATATGGTTGAAAACTACAAAAGGTGACACAAAATATATAAAATATTCTATTATCTGCCTTGTGCACCATCTTCCACTTGCATGGTGTCTTTGAGCTTGTGCAACAACCACGATGTTGCACAACTAACTTATCCCAAACCCCTTTCCAACAGGCCCCCAACACAATCTTGTGGCTCGCCCTCAAGCCACGCTAGCTAGACATGGTGTACTTAGTAATATTGAGCTTGAAATCCTGATATTGCTAATTAATTTCCTTGACCTGCACTTTGACTCTGGAATCTCTGATATTGAAGAAAAACTCTCCGCCAATTCTATGCAAACAGTCTGTTGCAGCTGCAACAATTTCCCAAAATTCCAAAAAAATTTGGGACCCTCCTTTTGTTTGAATTAGTTTGATTCTCTTCTTCAAATTGGTTTAAGAGCTTTCAGAAAGACTTTACTTATGCTTGGATTGAGCTACCCATTGTTTTGATTCCTCCTCTGATTCCTTAAGTAATCCACTTTTTGATTAAGTTCTATCGCTGCCCTTAAGCGCATTTGAAAACATGTTGGAATCGGAAGATGATTTGTTTTGATTTTTCACCGTTGCGGGTGGAAGGCTTAGCTTTGGTCTTCCATGGTTGCGGATGGATTTTTGTTTTGCAGAAAGAAAAACCTTTCGACATCCAACCTATTGGGTTTTCATGTCAGACACTTTTTGTTTGGCATCAGAAGCTTTTATGATCATTTCTTCCGCCGTTGTGGATAAGTTTTCGATTTTGACTTTCGGTTTTCTCCCGATCCGAGTGATTTTTTTGACTGCTTTTGAGTTTTGAGTCGGAACCTTTTATCATGTCATTTTTTCCTGTTGTGAAAAGATTTAAACTTTCATCTCCCGATCTAAAACCTTTCAACGTCTGATCTCTCAACTGCCACCCGATATGTATAACCAGAATGGACGGCTTGGCACTTTGATCGTCCGTTGTAGCGGAAGAACGTTCGCTTTCATCCTCCGATTCGAAAACCTTCCGATGTCCGATCTTATTTTTGTTTTTCTCCTGCCATGCGTGTCTCTGTGGATGGGTCTACGTTTTGGCCGTTCGCTGTTGCGGAAGGGAGATTACTTCCAACCTCCGATGCAAAAGCCCTCCGATGTCCGATTTTTTCTCCTCGCACGTGTGAGAAAATATATATATACGGGGACGGTGTATTGTTATTCCATTGTTATTTTGACTGCCAAGCACTGTCGCCATTGAGCTGTCGTTTTCTTGAGGTAGCGAAGGTCCCCGCTGTCGGTGTACCTACATCCAGGTGGCAGCTGTGGAAGCCTGACCGTCATCAACCCGCCATACTCGCCGTATTTCTAGGTAGGCTCCTCGTCGTTTTTTCCTATTCCATTGGAACTGTCAGTGGTTTTCTACGGTGGTTTTAGATCCTTAGCCATTTCCTCGTCCCGCTAGGTTATACGCCTATATAAGTGGATATTTTATTTTATTTGACCGTGGGAGGGCAGTTTAACCTTCAGAGCAGCTTTGTTTTCCACCACCATTCATTTTTCTACCCTGCGCATAAGGATTGAGGGGTTTCAGCACAGACGGCCGTTATGTCGTCTGCGCCAAACCGCCCTTCATAGTTATGATAGGTATGAGGTAGGTCTGCCAAGGACTGCTTTAGGGGTTTTGGGGGCTGTCTATCCCGTGGTGCGTTACCTGCATTGGAAGACCTAGCCCTTTTCACCTACGCGGTTATGCGCATCCTCGTCGAGCTTGGTGTCGAACCCGTGGCTTGCTGGAGGGGATATGTCTTTTCTATTGGTGCGTAGGCGTGGCGCCGTTGAGAAAATCTCATAGTTACTACTGTTGTTTCCTGCACCGCATAAAACCCAGCCATTTTTATCTCTATACTTCAAGCTACCTCGTAAAGCTCAGCGATCAAGCCTCGACCTGTGGGAGGGAATATATCTATATTCTTAGTTGTTGACCAGAAGGGCATGGGTTTGGTTTTGATAAGGCACCACTGAAAGAACCTGCGTAACTGCTACTGTCTTTCCCTCGCAGCGAAAGGACCATGGCATGCATAGAAAGTAGAAATGTGTTGCATATTAATGTAGATCCTTTTTTGTCTTGAATATGACTGATAGAATTGTTTAGTATCCTACAGCAGTGGTAGATTGCACATTTTTACTGTATATAACTTGTTTTCCACTGCCCATTGGGTTTAATAATTTTGTTAGTCAAGACATTTCAGTCCATACACACATATTTTTAACAAATTGTTGTCATAATACACATAGAAGAAGTAAAACGCTGCACACTGCCATATAAATGTGTGCACCTTGAATTTCTCAATGTTACAATGTTATATATGGCAGGAAGAATTCGAATCCACCATGTCCAAGAGGCAGAAGAAGAAGGTCCCTGTGGTCGAAGAAGAGCCAGAAGTAGAGGTTGTCGCGAAGAGCGAATACATATATGAAGACACTCAATGTGTTTCTAGTGTTGAACACGAGTACAAATGGGCTGAAATATATAGATTGATTTCCCGTAGGGAGGTTCCCGACATGGGCCTCGAAGAAGAATCCATCTATGCTAACATAGACAAATCTTCTCTCATGAAAGTTGCCACCAGACCAGAGTTGTTCCCATGCTCTGAGGTAATTGGCTGGATTCTGCCCCGGGCAGATGTAACCACAATGATTCTGGAAAATGTTGAAGGACAGGGCTGTGCTACATTTAGCCCTGGATATGTGGTGTTGGCTTATCACCTGCCAGAAGCCTAAGTATTCTTATCTGAAGACTAGCTGAATAGCATTAGAATGGACCTGGTAGAGACTCTTAAGAGAATGCTATTGCAGGGAAAACATTACCAGTAAAGACCGACAAGTGAGTATGATACAGCGAGCTTGAGGGCTCCCTACAGATTTATAGCTCTGATGCTTAATAGGGTCTTTGGGAGAGCTCATGGCAGATTATTCAAGCTAGAGTGGATACCCATCATTTTCCATGTGGCCACCCAAGGGACAATCTTCAATTGGGCCAGCTTGGTATCCAGCAGTCTTTCTTCTTGCTTGACCTTAGCCTTGGAAGGACAATCCCTGAAAAGGTCTGAATTTTACATGAGTTCAATACTCATAGACTGTATATTGTGCAACCAGCCTTTCCCTAGTCTCAGGTGCATCTGGGACTGGGAAATAATGCCTGTATATGCTGCTTATAGACCACTGTGGGCACACCAGTACCACAACCACTATAGAGAAGTCTGTGAGCACTTCATTATGCCACTACACACACTCATTTTTTGGAAAGAGTGTGACTGTATGTCGGAAGAGGCCATGCAAGTAATAGTGGATCACACAGACTACTATTTGACCGAACATGGCATGTACTTCGGAATGTTTGGAGGCTCTAGAGCTCCTTCCCTATTGCCAAAATATGCAACTGACTAATTGTCCATAAGGAGGCGGTCAAACAAGTGTTCCTAGATGGAATAGGAATTTTCCTTTTCGAACACAAGAAGACTACTTATCCTCCCTTACCTTTCTGACTAGGAAGCTACAGGTTCACTAAGGTGAAACAAGCTTGTGAATTCGTAGAGGAGCTATAGAGATTCCACTTTGGCGAGATGCCCTATCACAGAAATGACTCCCATGATAAAGTTGCGGAGCATTGTAAAGAAAACAAGGTGCATTTCGAATATACTCACCATTTTGATAGGGAAGAATCTGTCTTTCGGAATACCCCGAACATGACTGCACTGAAGAGAAGATTCACGAAGAAAATCACCACCAAAGGTGGAAAATGGGATGAACAGGCTAAGGCTGAGGAAGAAGCCAAAAGGAGGTATGAAGAAGCCCAGAGGTTGGCGAAGGAAGCTGCAGAAAGGCTACATACAGAAGAAGAAAGAAGAGCTGCTAAGGAAGCAGTAGAGAAAGCAAAGGAAGCAGCCAAAGAAGCAGAGGAAGCAGCTAGAAAAGAAGCAGAGGAAGCAAAGAGAAAGCTCGATGAGGAGCTCAAAAAGCAAGAAGTTGAAAGGATAAATTTAACACAGTAGTCATCTTCTGAAACAGTAGCAAGGCAGACCTAGGAGGTGGAGAACCCCGAGGTTCAGACCCCTCAAGTACCTGCTACCAGCATACCCATGGTCCCCACACTCAAGCTCGTTCCTTTTGTGCAGGAAAAGGGAAAGGAAATCCTTGATTTCAACACTGTATACTATGATAGGGAAACAAAGAGAATAATAAAGAGGACAGAGAGGAAAGTTGAGGTGGAGGGTCTACCTGGTAAAATGATAACAGATACGGTTGTTATGTTAGAAACAGACCAGGATCCAAGATTTACCCTAAGAGCTGGGTCTGTAATTCATCCAAGCTTCAGAGGATAATGTAGGTAAGACAATGATGGACTTGGATTAGTCCAAGAAATCTTCTGCTCAATTGAAAGATACATTGAGGAAATAGAGGGAAGAAAGCAACAGGATCAAAAGGAAGTATGAAGATGTGCAACGGGAAATGAAGTCCTCAAGAGCTTAAGTACAGGCCCTCCAAGTAGAAATGCAAGTCAAGGAAACCACACAAGAGGCCCTAGAGAAAGTGCAGAAGGAATGCCAAGATTTAAAGAGTGAGAAGGAACAGTTACTGGCAAAGGTGGAAGAGCTAGAAGAGCAACAGAAGATCCTCTTGCAGGCCAATGATCTGTACACCCAAGAACTAAGAAAGGAACATCAGGAGCAGATTTCTTCTTTGGCCACTGCTTTGGAAGGGGCAAGAGAACAGCAGGTTAACCTCTAGCCTTTCAAGGAGCATGTATTGACCAAGAAAACCAAGATGTTGTAGTTGCAGACTGCTGTTGAAAAATAAAGATGTAGAGTGCTACAGATCGACGGCCGATTGGAGGAGATCCTGAAAACCGCATCCTACTTTGTGGATAGATCCCAGGACGTCCTAGAAGTCCTGACTACACGAATGGAAAGGTTGGAGAACAACGAATAAATCCCAGTAGAGCTACCGTCAAAAGACCAACAGGCCCTCAAACGGGACTACAACCTAGTGGAGTTTGCGATCAACACCGCTGAAGACTTCAAGAATGCAGTAAAAAAGACAAAGGGATTATGCACCGAGTTTTGCAGAAGACTTCTCATTACATACAACCGGTGCCAGGTAGAAGTTTCAGAGAGGCTTGAAGCTTTCCCAGATCATGATGCCTTTGTGGAGCTATTGCAGAAGAGATTCCAGGAGGAAGAAGCTAAGGTACAGGATATCAAATCCCTGGATGATCTAATCTTGAGAAGCGAAGTAGATCATCCAGCTGTCAATGTACAGCTTTTGGAAGATCAGCTCCGATTGAGTACATCCAGGGTCGAGGCTATCAAGAATCAAGCTGAGAAGTTTGAGATAAATATTCAGTTTTTGGAGCCTTGTGCTTTTGAAGGAATCTCTAAGGAAGCTGCAGCATGGAAGAAGTTTCTGGATAGTCAAGTGGGCCCCTCCTCATGAAGGATCGGTCATTATTGTAATTTGTAACTATTTTGTAAAACATTTAAGAAAAGTAGAACATTGGGAGACGAGAGGTTGGGAAGCCCAAAGGTCACTTTGGGAAGCCCAACAGTCTGACCCTTTTGTATAAATGTAAAAGACTTAGAAGGAGAAAAGGAATTTTTCCCAGTAAGACTGGTGAAGACATATTGTAAGAAGAACTATTTCCTTTTGCAATAAAAAATTACAGTTTGCCTGTTGGAGAAAGCTCAGTGGAATATTCCAATGTTGTGCCATGGATTTGTTGAAGAGGAACTATTTCATTTTCAGCTTTGTGTCCATTAACCGTGAGATCGTTATAACTCATTGAACCTATGTTCTTGTATGAATTTTTTTTCGGTTTATTTAGGAATATTTCCACTATGAGTAATGAATGTTTTCCATAAACAATTGGCTATCTGGTTGTGAAATATCCTTAATTGTTCATGCAAGGTGGGGAAGAAATAATCAGCTAACTGTAGTTTCTCTTTATGTTGCATGCACACTTTACATTACTCATAATCAATTTCAGTTTTCTCCCCGGGGATAGATAGACGGGTAATTAGTTTCATTTCATGACTGCATATGTGATTGGGAGGCTTGGGAGCCTAAGACGAGAGGTAAGAACCTGCGCATCACATTGTGACACTTCCCGCATCCCCATCATCCTGCATTGTTAATTAGGCATTTTGCATTTCCTACATCAAGTTAAAAAATACAAAAACTCGATGGGCCGGGCCGCAACCGGTAAAACCTTTGTTTTGTTACTTGACCTACAGTAGCCGGACCGCAGACCGGACGGATTCCCTATACCAAATAGTCAATGGGCTAGTTGGGAACGTTGATTGGGGAAAATCCCTTACTGTTGTCGTCTGAGAATTTCCAGGCCTCAACAGTTTTGGCACTAGAAGGAGGGCTGCCAGTGAATGGCTGCCCGTGGAAACTAATTTTTCCCAAGATTACCCCACCAGCAAAAGTTTAAAACTTGTAACTTGACCCAAGCACTCACAGGTCTCGGTTATACCTTGAAGTAAGGAAGCCTGTTCTCACCCTACGTTGCTCTTTGCTCAGACTTTTTTTGCCTGTGCCTATGGCTGGAATAAATGTAAATCAGCCCAACCCATTGCCTGCATGGAGAGCTAGATCCCCTCTAAACCTTACACTACCTTTGCATAACCTACCTCAGGCCTTTGACAAGCTGTTTCCTAGGTTTGACCCCAAAGAAAGGACTACTGTAGATGACCACCTGCAAATCTTTTATCTGGCATTAGAAGGGCTAAGGGTTGGGGAGTATGAAGATGTGGTCTGTAGACTTTTCCCGCACACCCTAAAAGGAGCAGCAGCGTCCTGGTATTTCAGCCTCCCTGCAAATTCTATTCCCGACTAGAATACTTTTGAAAAAATATTCAGAAATAAATATGCAACTCAGAGAACTCATGCCTCACTTATGAAAGGTCTTGGTTTGTTAAGAAAAGAGAAGGATGAGAAAGTATGTAGTTTCACTCAAAGATTTTCAATATACCTAAAGAACTTTTCTGAAACTGACAGACCCTCAGACAAGGTTTTAATTGAATATTTTACCTCAGCCCTAGGACCTGAGCTAGACATGTTTGCCAAGATGAAGGCCAGACCTACATTGGTAGAAACTTATGAAGAGGCCGAAAGAGTAGAGGCTGAGAAGGAAAGTGTAGAACATTATCCTGATCTACCTGGAAAGGAAACTACAGATAGAAGAGCTTTACCGCTGTCTAAACCTAAAGAGGACCACTCACTAGATTATCAGGGAATGCTGAAGATGATGCAGAAGTTATCCAACCAAATAATTGATCTGGAAAAGAGAAGGGACATTCAGAAAACTTATAAGCCCTACTGTCCGAAAAGAGAGGATAATAACCAATGGAAAATACCTCCCCCAAATTTAGCCTCAATAAATGTAACAGAAATCCGGGGGGATAGTTTCTATACGTTTCACCAGAAACCTCACTTTGAGAAGAAGTGCCCTCAATGGTTGAATTCAATGTCTTTGGTAATGAATAATTTGTTGAACTCCAAATTGACTGAAGACAGTGATGAAGAAGGAGGAAAAGAACAAACCATAGAGAAGTAAGATGATGATACAATATTCTTATGGAATGGTGTTTCACTGTTCAACATCGAAAAAAATGCTCTCAAGTCTCAATATACACCTACAAACACAAAAGATAAGAACCTAGCAATTAAGGACAATGCAATACTTTCAAAGGTTAAAGAGTCGCAAGAGAAAGTCAAGAGGCAGGTAGATGTGAATACTAAAGATGACACGCCTAAAGCCACTACTTGCTAATAGGAAATAGAGCCACTCGTTGTTCTTGCCAAACCTGTGAAAGATGTTGAGGATAGACAAGTTGACAAACTTAAAGAGGAGATACCCACAAAAAATCAACCTATGGAAGAAAAGATCGAATTAACTAGGACAAGGAAAACTAGCGCTCCACCTTTCCTTGTGACTCTTGAAATTTTGAATCATAAGGTGCATAATTGTTTGGTGGACTCTGGATCATCGATGAATGTGATGCCTCTGGCATTTTGCAAAAAACTTAATGGGCAGCTAAAACCTACTATTTGGGATGTCACTCAACTAGACAAGATTAGTGTTAAAGTAGTGGGGGATATGGAGAATGTTCTGATTCGATTGTCTGCAAATAAAAGGATATGTCATTACATTGACATTGTAGTAGTAGACATACCTGATGGTTATGGAATGATCCTGAATCGAGATTGGACAGCAAGGATGAATGGGTACTTTGCTTCAGATTGGTCTCACTTGTGGTTACCCGAGAAGGGCAGCCCACACCTGATTAAGATTTTAAGAGAGCCCTAAATGAAGCACAATGTCACTAAACTAGGAGAGGGAAACGAATCTGTTGATTCTGTCCTGGGAAATTATCTAACTGAGCTTGAGTTAAGACATCTTACTTCAAGAAAGGCCAGTTCTATGACTGATACTCAGCCTGAGTTCCTTCAACCTCCTCAGGCTGTAAGAGATGATTGTAGAATAGTAGACATGTGTTCAGTTTCAAAAACAGCACAGCTAGATCATGGTTAAACAACTCATTTATATTATTCAGCCCACCCCTTAGCTCCCCATGATTAAAGTTTTTCAGGAGTGGGCAATAATTTTTCTTTTCTTCGCTTTGTACATAAATAAGTTGATTTTGTGTTCTTTAATGCTTTGATGCTTTTTCTTTTGTTTTATTTTATGTTGTTTTATTTTATTGCTATGCTAGCATTTCGTTTGGTTTTGAATAAAGAGGCAAACTTTTGGTTGCAATGGAAACATCAGGGTTCTTTATTAACTGAAATCTTGTGCGAAAGACTGTGCTTTAAATTATAGAATGTCTTCTAGTAGATGGCAATGCATTCATTGAAGTCTTACTTAACCCCGTAAATAGCTCAGAAGTAAAAGAGGTCTGGAATACTATTTCATGGCTCCATCCATTTCACATCTTAAATATCCAAGGGGGTGACAACAAAAGACACACGGAAAGGAAGCAGAGTAAAACAGTATATCATATGTAAATGATCCCATGTCATATATTCAGAAAAGCAAAAAGCTATCAAGAGTCAAAACTCCTTAAAGAAAACAATACATATCAAAGAAAAATATCAAAGCATGAAGTACTAAATGGCCACAAGATCCTCTCCGTCCGTGAACTGAAATATGAAGTACATTGTTCACACAAAAGGACACTATGGGATAGAGGATCCTAAATTAAAATTCAATAAGAAATGCCTGCAGGAGGACTCATATCAAAAGAACTAAAGTTCAAAAGGCACAAAAGTGCAGTTGGCATGGGAATGAGGAACAAAAGAATAATACTGTTTACTCTCTGTTACAATCCTGTGGTGTCCAGGTTGTAAACTACCTGAGGACAAGAAAAATAAACCTCACTTATTTGGCCTCAAAAGAGTTATTCAGACTTGCAATATTTCTGATGTTACCATTTCCCAAAGAATAGACTACTTCTCAATGGTTTAAATGCTTAAGTTGGCCAGCCCGAGGATAAAGACATCTAGAAGATTTCAACTTTTATTCAGACGGTCTTGCACTGGGAAGGAGTTAATTCAGAAATCTGGGGTTCACCAGGTAGTCGCCAATTGTTGCAGCTGCAACAATTTCCCAAAATTCCAAAAAAATTTGGGACCCTCCTTTTGTTTGAATTAGTTTGATTCTCTTCTTCAAATTGGTTTAAGAGCTTTCAGAAAGACTTTGCTTATGCTTGGATTGAGCTACCCATTGTTTTGATTCCTCCTCTGATGCCTTAAGTAATCCACTTTTTGGTCAAGTTCTATCGCTGCCCTTAAGCGCATTTGAAAACATGTTGGAATCGGAAGATTATTTGTTTTGATTTTTCACCGTTGCGGGTGGATCTTAGCTTTGGTCTTCCGCAGTTGCGGATGGATTTTTGTTTTGTAGAAAGAAAAACCTTCTGACGTCCGACCCGTTGGGTTTTTCATGTCGGACGCTTTTTGTTTGGCATAGGAATCTTTTATGATCATTTCTTCCGTCGTTGTGGATAAGTTTTCGATTTTGACTTTCGGTTTTCTCCCGATCCGAGTGATTTTTTCGACTGCTTTTGAGTTTTGAGTCAGAACCTTTTATCATGTCAGTTTTTCCCGTTGCAGAAAGATTTAAAATTTCATCTCCCAATCTAAAACCTTTCGACGTCCGATCTCTCAACTGCTACCCGATATGTATAACCAGAACGGACGGCTTAGCGCTTTGATCGTCTGCCGTAGCGGAAGAACGTTGGCTTTCATCCTCCGATTTGAAAACCTTCCGACGTCCGATCTTATTTTTGTTTTTCTCCTGCCATGCGTGTCTCCGTGGCTGGGTCTACATTTTTTCCTTCTGCCGTTGCGGAAGGGAGATTACTTCCAACCTCCGATGCATAAGCCCTCCGATGTCCGATTTTTTCTCCTCGCACGTGTGAGCAAATAAATATATATGGGGACGATGTATTGTTATTCCATTGTTATTTTGACTGCCAAGCACTGTCGTCGTTGAGCTGTCATTTTCTTGAGGTAGCAAAGGTCCCCACTGTCGGTGTACCTACATCCAGGCGGCAGCTGTGGAAGCCTGACCCTCATTGACCCGCCATACTCACCGTATTACCAGGTAGGCTCCTCGTTGTTTTTTCCCATTCCATTGGAACTTTTAGTGGTTTTCTACGGTGGTTTTAGATCCTTGGTCGTTTCCTCATCCCGCTAGGTTATATGCCTATATAAGTGGAGATTTTATTTTATTTGACTATGGGAGGGCAGTTTAACCTTCAGAGCAGCTTTGTTTTTCCACCACCGTTCATTTTGCTACCCTACGCATAAGGATTGAGGGGTTTCGGTGGAGACGGCCGTTACGCCGTCTGTGCCAAAGCGCCCTTCTTAGTTATGATAGGTATGAGGTAGGTCTTCCAAGGAATTCTTTAGGGGTTTTGGGGGCTGTCTATCCCGTGGTGTGTTGCCCGCATTGGAAGCCCTAGCCCTTTTCACCTACGCGGTTTTGCGCATCCTCGTCGAGCTTGGTGTCGAACCCGTGGCTCGCTAGAGGGGATATGTCTTTTCTATTGGTGCGTAGGCATGGCACCATTGATAAAATATCATAGTTACTACTGTTGTTTCCTGCACCGCTTAAAACCCAGGCGTTTTTATCTCTATACTTCAAGCTACCTCGTAGAGCTCAGCGGTCAAGCCTCGGCCTGTGGGAGGGAATATATCTATATTCTTAGTTGTTGACCAGAAGGGCATGGGTTTGGTTTTGATAATCCACCATTGAAATAACCTGCGTAACTGCTACTGTCTTTCCCTCACAACGAAAGGACCATGGCATGCATAGAAAGCAGAAATGTGATGCATATTAATGTAGATCTTTTTCTATCTTGAATATGATTGATAGAATTGTTTAGTATCCTACAGCAGTGGTATATTGCACATTTTTACTGTATCTAACTTGTTTTCCACTGCCCATTGGGTGTAATAATTTTGTTAGTTAAGACATTTCAGTCCATACACACATATTTTTAACAAATTGCTGTCATAATACATGTAGAAGAAATAAAACGCTGCGCACTGTCATATAAATGTCTGCACCTTGAATTTCTCAATGTTACAATGTTATATATGGGAGGAAGAATTCGAATCCACCATGTCCAAGAGGCAGAAGAAGAAGGCCCCTATGGTCGAAGAAGAGCCAGAAGTAGAGGTTGTCACGAAGACCGAATACATATACGAAGACACTCAATGTGTTTCTGGTGTTGAACCCGAGTACAAATGGGCTGAAATATATAGATTGATTTCCCGCAAGGAGGTTCCCGACATGGGCCTCGAAGAAGAATCCATCTATGCTAACATAGACAAATATTCTCTCATGAAAGTTGCCACCAGACCAGAGTTGTTCCCATGCTCTGAGGTAATTGGCTGGATTCTGCCCCGGGCAGATGTAACCACAATGATTCTGGGAAATGTTGAAGGACATGGCTATGCTGCATTTAGCCCTGGATATGTGGCGTTGGCTTATCACTTGCCAGAAGCCCAAGTATTCTTATCTGAAGACTGGCTGAATAGAATTAGAATGGACCTGGTAGAGACTCTTAAGAGAATGCTATTGCAGGGAAAACATTACAGGTACAGACCGACAAGTGAGTATGATACAGCGAGCTTGAGGGATCCCTACAGATTTATAGCTCTGATGCTTAATAGGGTCTTTGGGAGAGCTCATGGCAGATTATTCAAGCTAGAGTGGATACCCATCATTTTCCATGTGGCCACCCAAGGGACAATCTTCAATTGGGCCAGCTTGGTATCCAGTAGTCTTTCTTCTTGCTTGACCTTAGCCTTGGAAGGAGAATCCCAGAAAAGGTCTGAATTTTACATGAGTTCAATACTCATAGACTGTATATTGTGCAACTAGCCTTTCCCTGGTCTCAGGTGCATCTGGGACCGAGAAAGAACGCCTATATATGCCGCTTATAGACCACTGTGGGCACACCAGTACCACAGCCACTACAGATAAGTCTGTGAGCACTTCATTATGCCACTACACACACTCATTTTCCAGAAAGAGTGTGACTGTATGTCGGAAGAGGCCATGCGAGTAATAGTGGATCACGCAGACTACTATTTAACCGAACATGGCATGTACTTCAGAATGTTTGGAGGCTCTAGAGTGCCTTCCCTATTGCCAAAATATGCAACTGACTACATTGTCCATAAGAAGGCGGTCAAACAAGTGTTCCTAGATGGAATAGGCAGTTTCCTGTTCGAAAACAAGAAGACTGCTTATCCTCCCTTACCTTTCCGACTAGGAAGCTACAGGTTCACTAAGGTGAAACAATCTGGTGAATTCGTAGAGGAGCTAGAGAGATTCCACTTTGGCGAGATGCCCTATCACAGAAATGACTCCCATGGTAAAGTTGCGAAGCATTGTAAAGAAAACAAGGTGCATTTCGAATATACTCACCATTTTGATAGGGAAGAATCTGTCTTCCAGAATGCCCCGAACATGACTACACTGAAGAGAATATTCATGAAGAAAATCACCACCAAAGGTGGAAAAGGGGATGAACGGGCTAAGGCTGAGGAAGAAGCCAAAAGGAGGGATGAAGAAGCCCAGAGGTTGGTGAAAGAAGCTGCAAAAAGGCTACATACAAAAGAAGAAATAAGAGCTGCTAAGGAAGCAGTAGAGAAAGCAAAGGAAGCAGCCAAAGAAGTAGAGGAAGCAGCTAGAAAAGAAGTAGAGGAAGCAAAGAGAAAGCTCGATGAGGAGCTCCAAAAGCAAGAAGCTGAAAGGATAAAGTTAACACAGCAGTCAGCTTCTGAAACAGCAGCAGGGAAGACCCAGGAGGTGGAGAACCCCGAGGTTCAGACCCCTCAAGTACCTGCTACCAGCATACCCATGGTCCCCACACTCAAGCTGGTTCCTTTTGTGCAGGAAAAGGGAAAGGAAATCCCTGATTTCAACACTGTATATTATGATAGGGCAGCAAAGAGAATAATAAAGAGGACAGAGAGGAAATTTGAGGCGGAGGGTCTACCTGGTAAAATGATAACAGATATGGTTGTTATGTTAGGAACAGACGAGGATCCAAGATTTACCCTAAGAGCCGGGTCTGCAATTCATCCAAGCTTCAAAGGATAATGTAGGCAAGATAATGATGGACTTGGAGCAGTCCAAGAAATCTTCTGCTCAATTGAAAGATACATTGAGGAAAGAGAGCGAAGAAAGCAACAGGCTCAAAAGGAAGTATGAAGATGTGCAATAGGAAATGAAGTCCTCAAGAGCTGAAGTACAGGCCCTCCAAGTAGAAATGCAAGTCAAGGAAACAGCACAGGAGGCCCTAGAGAAAGTGCAGAAGGAATGCCAAGATTTAAAGAGTGAGAAGGAAAAGTTACTAGCAAAGGTTGAAGAGCTAGAAGAGCAGCAGAAGATCCTCTTCCAGGCCAATGATCTGCACACCCAAGAACTAAGAAGGAACATCAGGAGCAGATTTCTTCTTTGACCACTACTTTGGAAGGGGTAAGAGAACAGCAGGTTAACCTCCAGCCTTTCAAGGAGCATGTAATGACCAAGAAAACCAAGATGCTGCAGCTGCAGACTGCTGTTGAAAAAGAAAGATGTAGAGTGCTGCAGATCGACGGTCGATTGGAGGAGATCCTGGAAAATTCATCCTACTTTGTGGACAGATCCCAGGGCATCCTAGAAGTCCTGACTACACGAATGGCAAGGTTGGAGAACAACAAATAAATCCCAGCAGAGCTATCGTCAAAAGACCAACAGGCCCTCAAATGGGACTACAACCTAGTGGAGTTTGCGATCAACACCGCTGAAGACTTCAATAAGGCAGTAAAAAAGACAAAGGGATTATGCACCGATTTTTGCAGAAGACTTATCATTACATACAACCGGTGCCAGGTAGAAGCTGCAGAGAGGCTTGAAGCTTTCTAAGATCATGATGCCTTTGTGGAGCTATTGCAGAAGAGATTCCAGGAGGAAGAAGCTAAGGTACAGGATATCAAAGCCCTGGATGATCTGATCTTGAGAAGAGAAGTAGATCATCCAGCTGTCAGTGTACAGCTTCTGGAATATTAGCTCTGATTGAGTACATCCAGGGTCGAGGCTATCAAGAATCAAGCTAAGAAGTTTGAGATAAATATTCAGTTTTTGGAGCCTTGTGCTTTTGAAGGCATCGCTAAGGAAGCTGCAGCGTGGAAGAAGTTTCTGGACAGTCAAGTGGGCCCCTCCTCATGAAGGATCGGTCATTATTGTAATTTGTAACTATTTTGTAAAACATTTAAGAAAATTAGAACATTGGGAGACGAGAGGTTGGGAAGCGCAAAGGTCACTTTGGGCAGCCCAACAGTCTGACCCTTTTGTATAAATGTAAAAGACTTAGAAGGAGAAAAGGACGTTTTCCCAGTAAGACTGGCGAAGACATATTGTAAGAAGAACTATTTCCTTTTGCAATAAAAAATTACAGTTTGCCTGTTGGAGAAAGCTCAGTGGAATATTCCAATGTTGTGCCATGGATTTGTTGAAGAGGAACTATTTTGTTTTCAGCTTTGTGTCCATTAACCGTGAGATCGTTCTAACTCATTGAACCTATGTTCTTGTATGAATGTTTTTTCGGTTTATTTAGGAATATTTCCACTATGAGTAATGAATGTTGTCCATAAACAATTGGCTATCTGGTTGTGAAATATCCTTAATTGTTCATGCAAGGTGGGGAAGAAATAATCAGCTAACTGTAGTTTCTCTTTATGTTGCATGCACACTTTACTTTACTCATAATCAATTTCAGTTTTCTCCCTGGGGATAGATAGACGGGTAATTAGTTTCATTTCATGACTGCATATGTGATTGGGAGGCTTGGGAGCCTAAGACGAGAGGTAAGAACCTGCGCATCACATTGTGACGCTTCTCGCATCCCCATCATCCTGCATTGTTAATTAGGCATTTTTCATTTCCTACATTAAGTTAAAAAATACAAAAACTCGGTGGGCCGAGCCGCAACCGGTAAAACCTTTGTTTTGTTACTTGACCTACGGTAGCTGGACCGCAAACCGGACAGATTCCCTATACCAAACAGTCAATTTGCTAGTTGGGAATGTTTATTGGGGAGAATCCCTTACTGTTTTCGCCTGAGAATTTCCAAGCCTCAACACAGTCTCCAGTGATTCTCTTTTAAATTATGTGCAAAATTTTCGAGTGATTGCTTCAAAAAGTGAAGAGGAATTTGATTTCTCTTCCTATAATGTTGTTGGTGGTGTGCATATAAGTAATACTTTGGATATTTTGGAAATAATATCAGATTTTAGGATTGATCCATTAACTCTTATTGATCTAGAGCTTCCAGAAAATTTCTATAGGATTGCATGCACCAAAACTCAAAATTTTGAAGAAGGAGAAAACTGTGCATCTACCTTCTCAGTGGACCACACTTTTGGATCTGATATGAACCTATTTGGATCTGATATGATCTCAATTTGGATCTGATATGACATTATTTGGTTCAATTTTTAAGTTCCAAGAGCCTTTATTGATGCTTGTAGATGGTCTCCGCAATTTTGGTGTGACAAATCAAGTACCGCAAGTCTTCTTCAAACTTATTGTTGGGGATTTGATATTAGTTTCCCCGTATGATGTTGCTGACATTGTATTTTGTGAATCATTGTTTTTTTCAGAAGCTATATCATATTATGGAGCTCAATCATTCTCTCTCCACAGTCTCAGGGATTCTCTACCTTTGTATTTGATCACATGCGCATCTCCTCACAGAACTAATAAAGATGGAGACATTCTGCATTCGCCTGGACACTTGTTCCTAACACTTGAAGCTAATATTACCTCACATGGTTTGTTGTTCAAGGCTGCAACAAATCAATTTCTTGGGTGTTCCTCAGATGGTTCGAATTTTCAAGCACTTTTTCTCTCTTATCTGTTGATTTCAGTTGCTCTACATGGGTCCAATTTTCATCCAGTAGTTGTCTATATTTCCGATTTAGTTGAGCATATTCGTCTTATTCCAAAGAGGAATATTTCTCCATACATAATGATTTAGTTTGGATGGAGAAGTTCACATGCCAAGCCCCAGGATACCTGTGCACAGAAGAACAAACTGGATCCTGGTTCTACCTGCCTAGTATTAATTATGTCACAGCAATCTTGAGACAAAGCCCATACTCACAAGAGATTCAAGACAAATTAGACATGAAATGATGTAACGATACTGCAATAGGAGGTTGCACCTCTGTATAGTCAATAATAGAAATGAGTAATACAATAAAATGTCATGCAGAATGCATGAATTCCAGGCCAATTTGAATTCACTAGGATGTCATCCAAATTGCATGGATGGGTGTAGCTTAACTGAATATCAGCAGCACTAGACAGACTTAGTTAACCACTAATCTAGCCATGATTGAATCACACTGATTCCTAACTGAATCAGAGTGCAATAGATGATTAAGTCTAACTGAAAGACACATGTCACTACATGCCAAATAGTAGGTGGTCGCACATCACTAACTCCAAGTAGCTCCAATGAAGTTAAGTGAAGTGATATTGGTCAACAGAGGCAGTTGGAGGCACATTAGTTCACTCCAATTCATCCCAATCAGCCCAAAATAGAAAATTGCATGATGGAGGTGCCTTTACAACTCATCTTAACTGATTTTTAGGTGAAACAACAATCAGTTAACAATTAGGTGCACTTATGGCACTCAAATCACCCCAGAATTTCTCCCTGTTTGAAGGAGGAATCCCAATTAGCCTCCCCGATTGAAGGAGAAGGATTAGTTGGCCTCCTTGATTAAAGGAAGGCATGGGTGTGCTCATGCTAATGTCATGGTGTTCTCATCTTATGCCAATTAAGTCAATTAAACTTGGGATAGTGGGTAATTAGGCCAAAATTGACCAAATAAAGTGTGTAAGTTGGGTAAATGACTCCAACACCCCCCCATTAAGCTATACTCAGGAGAAGTAAAAATAAAATGCATGAAATTCTAGGGACCTAAAAACAAAGTCCATAGGTCACCCTGTACAAAAATGTAACTCTAACAATGCTCAAAATAAATCTAAGTGAGGAAAGAGGGAAAACCTAGTGGGAACAACCCCACCCCCCCTCAAGCTGAACACTGAAGAAGTAATTGATCACCCTAATGAAATCACCCTCAACAGTGAACGGAGGTAAGTGAACTTTTTCTCAGAAAATCTCTTGGTGAATATGTATGCAATCTGCTCATCTGTAGGGCAATATTGCAGAACAATGGTCATGTCATGCACCAACTCCATAATGTAGTGCATGTGTGTCTCAACATGTTTGGTACTCTACCTAGTAATTGGATCTATGTATATCATAATAGCACTTTTATTGTTACAAAATATGACTGTGGATAAAGTACTACCAATCTCGAACTCTGAAAGAATGCCTTGCAACCAAACAGCTTGGATGCAAGCATTCACTGCTCCCCTGTACTCGGCCTCTGCTGAAGACAATGCAATTGCAGCCTGCTTTTTTCTAGACCATCAAATGGGTCCACCACTAAACATGAATACATCCCCATAATCACACTTACTATCTATGGAATCCCCTACCCAATCTGAATCTGTATAACCAACCAACTCTAGCTCAGAATCTGCAGCATAGTGAATGTCATAGGATCTTGTGCCCTGAATATACTAAAGGATCCTATGGCTTCCTTACAATGAATATCATGAGTATTTTTCATGTATCTTGATACAAAATTCATGGCATAACAAATATCAAGCCGTGAATTTTTCAAGTAAAGCAAGCTACCAATTAGCTGGTGGTAGATAATGCAATCCATGGGTGGAGTGTTTTTTCCCTCTTCAAGGTTGATCCCTGAGAGGAAAGGGAATGGGGCAGCCTTGTATTAAGCCATGTTAAACTTAATTAACAGGTCTAAAATGTATTTATACTGAGTTACCATTATCCCATCAAATTCTTGGGATATTTCAAGCCCCAGAAATTGCTTCAAGAGCCCCAAATCGCTCATCCCAAATGCATCATGAAGAGTAGGGTTTATGAAAGAAATGGAAGCAAGTTTTCTTCCTATAATCAAAATATCATAAACATATAAAACAATGATAAGTAAATTACCATAATAATATTGTAGATAAACATTCAGGTCTGATTTACACCTTTGGAAGTTTTGTGAAAGTAGAAAGGCATCCATTTTGGCATACCATGATCTTGGGGCCTGTTTCAACCCGTATAATGACTTTTGCAATTTGAAAACCAAAGAAGGATATGAAATGTATCCCTCATGATGGTTCATGTATATCTCCTCATGAAGCTCTCCATGTAGAAACACGCTTTTGACATCCATATGATGCACCTCCTAGTGCTTGGATGCCACAATGGCCAAAACTAGGCGGATGGAGTTCATCTTTGCCACTGGTGCAAAGGTCTCATGATAGTCCACACCTTGGACATGGGAGAACCCTTTTTCAACCCAATTTTCCTTATATTTTCATGTTTTTCCATCATCATAAACCTTTTTCCAAAACGCCCACTTGAATTGAACTAATTTCCTCCCAGGTGGAAGAGAAACTAGCTCCCAAGTAGCATTTTTCCAAAGAGAATTAAACTCTTCGTCCATAGCAGCTTGCCATATTGGATATTTCCAAGCATGGTAGTAGGAATTAGGATCTGACCCAATAATTAAATAACAGGTCTGGGACAGCAATGATTCATGACAAGAGAGATCAATACCTGCTCTTTGAAAATCAGACCGGGTTCTTCTTGGATCTGCAGGATTTCCAATGTTTTGCCCAACAGAAGATCGTGTCTTTTTGGCCCACGTTGGAAGATGATTTGGAATATAATAATATGATTCTGAAACTGATGTGTTTTTATCACTGATATCATATATTATATCAGCAAAATCATAACCTTCACTCCCACTTTCATTACCAAAATTATCAGCAGAACAGGAGGGAATTTCAGCAGAATTTTCTTCAACTAGTTCTACCTCTTGGAGAGGCTCATCAAATTTGACACTTATTTCAATGAAAAAATGTTTTGTTCTGATATTCAACATATTGTATCCCTTGTATTATTACAAATATCCAATGAACACACATTCAATGCTTTGCGGTTGCAAATATTTTCTCTTGTCAAGCGGAATCTGAGCCTGTGCAGTGGACCCAAACACCCTGAAATTTGACACATCCAGCTTGTGTCCAAAATAGGATTTGAAAAGAGTTTTTCCTTTCATGGAGAAGTGAGGTTCTCTGCTTTGAATGTATGAAACAACATTCATGGCCTAATCCCACAAATTTGCAGCCAAACTTTTGGCTTCCAGCATGCATGTGGTCATCTCCTTGAGTGGTCGATTCTTTCTCTCCGCTACACCATTCTACTGGGCAGTGTAGGGAATGGAATGTTGGATCTTGATCCCACTATCTAAACATATCTACATAAATTCATAAATGATATATTATCCTCCATTATCATATCGGAAAGATATGATCTTTCTCTCAGAGGCATTCTCAACCGATGCTTTCAATTCAATGAATTTCTCCAACACTTCATATTTTTTCTTGATGAAGAAAACCCAAGTGTATCTAGAAAAATCATCTATGAAGGTGAGAACATACTGGGATCCATTCATGGATGTGTTTGGCATAGGTCCACTGATTTCAGAATGAATCACCTCCAAAATACTCTTTGTATGGTTTTCCTTCCCCCAATCAAACTTGTGCTCAGGTGTTTACCGACAATACAACCCTTACAAATTCCTTTGGTATATTTGATGGCTGGGAGGCCTTCAACCATGGATTTTTTCTGAATTTGATGCAATTATTTTAATTTCAAATGACCTAACCTCTCATGCCAAATCCTACTGACCTCATTTCCATGAGTCAGAAGATCGGTGGGCCTTGCATCCGCCACAAAATGGGAAAACTCATAGGCCTTAGCATGATGGTTTGCTAAGCATTTTGCAACAAGCTTCCCGCATGCAATATCATTGATTTATACATCATTGGGGCTGAAATTTACTCACTTGGGCACTCTAGTATGAGTTATTTGATATACACTCAGGAATTTGGAGGCCAAGGAGGGTACATACAGAACATTAAAAAAGGTTCCATGATCAAGATTTACTGTACCTCTTCCTTTCAAAATGATGGTAGAATCATCTCCCATGTGGATGGGAATGATTTTGTCGGTGTTCAAGGATGAGAAAGAACCTCTGCTTTCCATCATGTGATTCAAAGCTCCAAAGTCTATGAGGAGAGAATTGGGCTTCATGGTGTTTGCCATGAGAGCATGACCTCTTTCTTGCTAGAAATCCCGATCTTGCCGGAAATGACCTCTTTTTTAACACTCTCTGGAAGATTGATATTGTTTCTCTCCAAGAGGAGAGTCATCTAATCAAGCTTCTTCTTCATGCAAGCATGTTCAGGGTAGAATCCCTTCCCGCGGTAGGAACACTTGACTTTCTCCTTGACTTGATGTCCTTTGTTCTTGTGTTTCTTTGAGCCGGAAGGCTCTTCTTACTGTTGGTTCTTTTCTTTAGGCTTTGGAGCATCAAATTTAACCTTTGGATTCTTTTTCTTCCCTTTTCCCTTCGAATATTTTGACCCTGAAGAAAACAAAGATAGACATTTTGAGGATCTAAGGATCCCCGTTTGAACAAGCTTGTCATGATCGTTTGTAACGGTTTTGATGAAGGCATCAAGAGAAGGCATTTTCTAGTTTGGGGTTGTTAGCTTCCCAGTATGGAATGTTGAAACAAATACTGAATAGTCCAGACCAAGTTTAAATAGGATAGATAGGATGAGTTGTTCATCTTCCTTCTCCACCTTGCACTGCTTTAACTAGAGCACCAAATGTTTGAATTTTGTGAAAAAATCATTCATGGATTTGAATCTCCCTCAATTCAGGGAGATCAACTCATTCTCAAGCTGATAGATCTGAAGATCATCTTGTTTACCAAATAAGGTAGTGAGATGATCCCAAATATCCTTCGGAGTGTTCAATCATGAGATTTGGAAAACGAAGATCTTTTGAGATATACAAGCACAAGAAACCATAAGCCTCATCCAACTTATTCCAGTATATTATCTTCTCTGCAGCAACATTAGGCTCTAATTTTGTGTTCATTGTGACCCAGTAGAGCCCTTTTGAATGAAGTTGAATCTCCATATCCTCCTTCCATTGATGGTAATTGAAGGAGGTAAGAGGATCCAGAGATGAAGCCATGGAGATATTGTAGCGAATGCAGTCAAAAACCTATAAAAACCTGCAATAACCACAATAAAGTCACCATAAGTTTGGACAGCTTGCACATTTCAGGTTTTCATCACACCCAGCATAATTGATCAAGCAAGCTTGATCAACAATTTCTGTACTTGGGGTATTAAGTGGTAAACCTTCGGCTTCTGGTGCAATGCTAGAATTTGAGCTTTTGCTCAATTTTGCATGCTAGATCCAGAAAAAATCATGTTTTTCTTGAAGAATAGCTTCGTCCCGTCGTGGCTCTGATACCATATTAATTCTGTCACGGCAATATTGAGACAGAGAACATACTCACAAGAGATTCAAGACAAATTAGACATGAAATGATGTAACGATACTGTAATAGGAGGTTGCATCTCTGTATAATCAATAATAGAAATGAGTAATACAATACAATGTCATGCAGAATGCATGAATTCCAAGCCAATTCGAATTCACTAGGAGGTCATTCGAATTGCATGGATGGGTGTAGCTTAACTAAATGTTAGCAACACTAGACACACTTAGTTAACCACTAATCTAGACATGATTGACTCACACTGAGTCCTAACTGAATCGAGGTGCAATAGATGACTAAGTCTAGCTGAATGTAACTTAGACACATGTCACTGCATGCCAAATAGTAGGTGGTAGCACATCACTAGCTCCAAGTAGCTCCGATGAAATTAACTGAAGTGATACTGGTCAACAAAGGTAGTTGGAGGTGCATTAGTTCACTCTAGTTCATCCCAATCAGCCCAAAATAGACAATTGCATCATGGAGACACCTTTACAACTCATCTTAACTGATTGTTAGGTGAAACAACAATTAGTTAGCAATTAGGTGTACTTATGACACTCAGATCACCCCAGAATTGCTCCCTGTTTGAAGGAGGAAGCCTAGTTAGCCTCCCTAGGAAGCCTAGTTAGCGGAACAATGGTCATGTCATGCACCAACTCCCTGATGTAGTGCATGTGTATCTCAACAAGTTTGGTCCTCTGCTTGGAAACTGGATCTATGGAGATCTAAATATCACTTTTATTGTCACAAAATATGACTGTGGACAAAGTACTTCTCAAACTCTTAAAGAATGCCTTGCAACCAAACATCTTGGATGCAAGCATTCACTACTCCCCTGCACTCGGCCTCTCCTAAAAAGAATGCAATGGAAACCTGATTTTTGCTAGTCCAGAAAATGGGGCCACCACCAAACATGAATACATACCCAGAAGTGGAATTCTGATCTATGGAATAAAATGCCCAATCTGAATCTGTATAACCAACCAACTCTAGCTCAAAATCTACAGCATAGTGAATGCCGTAGGATCTTGTGCCCTAAATATACTGAAGGATCCTCTTGGTTGCATTCCAATGAAGATCATGAGGCTTCTGCATGTATATTTATATGGAATTCATGGCATAAAAAATATCATACCGTGAATGTGTCAAGTAAAGCAAGCTACCAATCAGCTGGCGGTAGATAGTGCAATCCATGGGTGGAGTGTTTTTTCCCTCTTCAAGGTTGATCCCTTGGAACAAAGGGAATGAGGAAGCCTTGCATTCAGCCATATTAAAATTAATTAACAGGTCTGAAATATATTTATACTGAGTTACCATTATCCCATCAAAGTCTTGGGAGATTTAAAGCCCCAGAAAATGCTTCAAGAGCCCCAAATCGCTCATCTCAAATGCATCATGAAGAACAGTTTTGATGAAAGCAATGGAAGCAAGTGTGCTTCCTGTAATCAAAATATCATCAACATATAAAAAAATGATAAGTAAATTACCATAATACTTCTGTAGATAAAAAAATTTATTTGATTCACACCTTTGGAAGTTTTGTGAAAGTAGAAAGGCATCCATCTTGGCATACCATGATCTTGGGGCCTGTTTCAACCCGTATAATGACTTCTGCTATTTGAAAACCAAAGAAGGATATGAAATGTAGCACTTGGGATGCTTCATGCATATCTCCTCATGAAGGTATCCATGTATAAATACACTCTTGTCATCCATATGATGCACCTCCCAATGCTTGGATGCTACAATGGCCAAAACTAGGTGTATGGAGTTCATCTTTGCCACTGGTGCAAAGGCCTCATGATAGTCCACACCTTGGACCTGGGAGAACCATTTTGAAACCATAATTTCCTTATATTTTCAGGCTTTTCCATCAGCATAAACCTTTTCCGAAACACCCACTTGCATTTAATTAATTTCCTCCCAGGTGGAAGAGAAACTAGCTCCCAAGTAGCATTTTTCCGAAGAGAATTAAACTCTTCGTCCACAACAGCTTGCCATCTCGGATATTTCTGAGCATGGTAGTAGGAATTAGGATCTAACCCAATAATTAAATAATAGGTCTCAGACAACAATGATTCATGACAATAGAGAGCAATACCTACTCTTTGAAAATCATACCGGGTTCTTCTTGGATCTGCAGGATTTCCAATTTTTTTCCCGGCGGAAGATAGTGTCTTTTTTACCCAAGTTGGAAGATGATTTGGCATATTAGAATATGATTCTAAAACTGATTTTTTTTTCTCACTGATATCAGATATTATATCAGAAAAATCAGAATCTTCACTCCCAATTTCATTACCCAAATTATCAGCAGAATAGGAGGGAATTTCAGCAGACTTTTCTTCAACTAGTTCTACCTCTTCGAGAGGCACATCAAATTTGACACTTCTTTCAATGAAAATTTGTTTTGTTCTGATATTCAGAATCTTAAATCCCTTGGATTCTTCTAAATATCCAATGAAAAAATAGTCAATGCTTTGCGATTGCAAATATTTTCTCTTGTCAAGCGGAATCTAAGCTCGTGCAGTGGACCCAAACACCCTGAAATTTGACACGTCTGGCTTGTGTCCAAAATAGGATTTGAAAGGAGTCTTGCCTTTCATGGAGGAGTGAGGTACTCTATTTTGAATGTATGCAGCAACATTCATGGCCTCATCCCACAAATTTTCAGCCAAACGTTTGGCTTCCAGCATGCATGTGGTCATCTCCTTGAGTGCCCAGTTCTTTCTCTACGCTACACCGTTCTGCTGGGGAGTGTGGCGAATGGAATGTTGGATCTTGATCGCGCTGTCTGAAAATATCTGCAGAAATTCAGAAATTATATATTCCCCTCCATTATCATATCAAAAATATTTTATCTTTCTCTCAGAGGCATTCTCAACCAGTGCTTTCAATTCAATGAATTTCTCCAACACTTCAGATTTTTTCTTGATGAAGAAAACCCAAGTGTATCTAGAAAAATCATCTACGAAGGTGAGAACATATCAGGATCCATTCATGGATGTTGTTGGCATATGTCCGCTGATATCAAAATGAATCAGCTCCAAAATACTCTTTGCACGGTTTTCCTTCCCCTGATCAAACTTGTGCTTAGGGTGTTTACAGACAATACAACCCTTGCAAATTCCTTTGGTAGATTTGATGGTTGGGAGGTCTTCAACCATGTAATTTTTCTAAATTTGTGGCAATTATTTGAAGTTCAAATGACCTAACCTCTCATGCCAAATCCTATTGACCTCATTTCCATGAGTTAGAAGAGCGGTGGACCTTGCATCCACCACAAAATGGGAAAACTCATAGGCCTTATCATGATGGTTTGCTAAGCCTTTTGGAACAAGCTTCCTGGATGCAATCTCATTGATCTCTACATCATTGGGGCTAAAATGTACTTGCTTGGGCCAAATATGAGTCATTTTATATACACTTGGGATTTTGGAGGCCAAGGAGGGTACATACAGAACATCAAAAAAGGTTCCATGCTCAAGATTTACTATACCTCTTCCTTCTGAAATGATGGTAGAATCATCTCCCATGTGGATGGGAATGCTTTTGTCGGTGTCTAGGGATGAGAAGGAGTCTCTTCTTTCTATCATGTGATTCGAAGATCCAGAGTCTATGAGGAGAGCATTGGTCTTTGAGATGCCTTCCATGAGAGCATGACCTCTTTCTTGCTGGAAATCTGATCTTGGTTATCTCTCTTCCGAACACTCTTTGGAAGATTGATATTGTTTCTCTCCAAGAGGAGATTCATCTCATCAAGCTTCTTCTTCATGCAGGCATGTTCAAGGTGGAATCCCTTCCCACAGTAGGAACACTTGAATTTCTCCTTGCCTTGATGTCTTTTGTTCTTGTATTTCTTTGATCCGGAAGGCTCTTCTTGCTGCTGGTTATTTTTTTTAGGATTTGGAGCATCAAATTTAGCCTTTGGATTCTTTTGCTTCCCTTTTCCATTTGAATATTTTGACCTCGAAGGAAACAAAGTTTGATATTTTGAGGATCTGAGGATCCCCATCTGAACAAGCTTGTCATACTTGTTTGTAAGGGTTTTGATGAAGGCATAAAGAGAAGGAATTTTCCAGTTTGGGTTGTTAGCTTCCCAGTATGGAATTTTGAAACAAAGACTAGATAGTCTGGACCAAGTTTAGAGAGGATAGCTAGGATGAGCTGGTCATCTTTCTTTTCCACCTTGAAATGCTTTAACTGGAGCACCAAATGTTTGAATTTTGTGAAAATTTTATTCATGGATTTGAAGCTTCCTGGATTCAGGGAGATCAACTTGTTCTCAAGATGATAGATCCAAAGATCATCTTGATTATCAAACAAGGTAGCGAGATGATCCCAAATATCCTTCAGAGTATTCAATCCCGAGATGTGGAAAATAAGATATTTGGAGATAGACAAGCACAATAAACCATAATACCCATCCAGCTTATTCCATTATTTTATCTTCTTTGCAGTAGCATTATGCTCTAATTCTGTATTCATTGTGACCCGATAGAGCCCTTTTGAACGAAGCTGAATCTCCATATCCTCCTTCCATTCGTGGTAGTTGAAGGAGGTAAGAGGATCCAGAGATGAATCCATGGATCTATTGTAGCGAATGCAGTCAAGAACCTGCAAAAACTGGAAATCAACACAATAAAGTCACCATAAGTTTGGATAGCCTGCACATTTCAGGTTTTCATCACACCCAACATAATTGATCAACAATTTCTTTACTTGGGGTATTAAGTGGTAAACCTTTGGCTTTTGGTACAGTGTTGGAATTTGAGATTTTGCTCAATTTTGCATGCTAGATCCAGAAAAAATCAGCTTTTTCTTGAAGAATGGCTTCGTCCCATTGTGGCTCTGATACCATATTAATTATATCACAGCAATATTGAGACAAAGCACATACTCACAAGAGATTCAAGACAAATTAGACATGAAATGATGTAACGGTACTGCAATAGGAGGTTGCAACTCTGTATAATCAATAATAGAAATGAGTAATATGATACAATGTCATACAGAATGCATGAATACCAAGCCAATTCGAATTCACTAAGAGGTCATTCGAATGCATGGATGAGTGTAGCTTAACTGAATGTTAGCAACACTAGACACACTTAGTTAACCACTAATGTAGCCATGATTGACTCACACTGAGTCCTAACTGAATTGGAGTGAAATAGATGACTGAGTCTAATTGAATGTAACTCAGACACATGTCACTGCATGCCAAATAGTAGGTGGTAGCGCATCACTAACTCCAAGTATATTCGATGAAGTTAACTGAAGTGATACTAGTCAACAGAGGCAGTTGGAGGCATATTAGTTCACTCTAGTTCATCCCATTCAACTCAAAATAGATAATTGCATGATGGAGGTGACTTTACCACTCAGCTTAACTTATTTTTAGGTGAAACAACAATCAGTTAGAAATTAGGTGCACTTATGACACTCAGATCACCCCAGAATTGCTCCCTGTTTGAAGGAGGAAGCCCAATTAGCCTCCCCGATTGAAGGAGAAGGCTTAGTTGGCCTCCTTGATTGAAGGAAGGCATGGGTGTGCTCATGTTTATGTGATGGTGTGCTCATATAATGCGAATTAAGTCAATTAAACTTAGGATAGTGGGTAATTAGGCCAAAATTGACCAAATAAAGTGTGTAAGTTGGGTAAATGACTAGTTTGAGGGGGGGTATTTTCTCATGAGGTTTTTCCCTGTTTCCTTGTTTGTATTGAGTAGTTAATTTTTCATTTTAGTTTTAATGGGTGACCTTTGGTCTTAGTTACTAGGGCCCGCAGTTTTCCAAGTTAGCATTCAAGGGGGGTATTAGGATTATAATCCTCCCTTGTCCAAACTAGTCAATTCTTCCTAACTTAGGAGTCATTTAGTTATTATTAAGTCACTGGTACCATTGGGTACACTTGGCCAAATGGGGCCACATGTACTAGTCACTAGAGTGTGGGGAACATAGATTGAGGCTAACTGCCATTGACTACACTTGCATGCATCAGTTTAGGTGCCTTAGACCAATCCCTACAGTTTATGAGCCACTGGGAGTGTCGGCACCAACCTCCTTCAGTTGTTGGCAGTTGGTGACTAGTCAATCCTAGATATGATTCAATTACATTTAGTTATATTTCCTCCAGTTCAGTTAGCGCCAATATTTGCATGGATGCATGTGGGAAGGAAATTTTTCTCACCTACCACATTAGTTAGACTAGTTGAACTGATCATAACTTATTGAGAGACTAAATTAGACAACTGAAGATAGCTAGTTAAGCTCCAATAGTGATTTAGACACTTTCAGTTAGCCATGTAGTCAGATTGAGTTAATAAATTTGAATTACCTCTCATGGATTCCAATTGTTTGCTTATTAATGCAAGCGTATTGCATTGTAACAATTATCCACATTGTATCCATTTTTACTTTTGATTAATGAAAGCATATACAACTACAACTCATTATTTGCACTCTTTCATATCATATTCTGGGTAAATTTATTTGTGGAATATTCTGTAAGTTTTTTCTTGGTCCATATATTCTTGTGAGCTCAATTTTAATAGGGTCGCGCTTATCTCCTAAACAGGTGTGACCAAGAGCACTCCTGTCTCTCTGACAAGTGCAACCGGGTCGCACCTTTCTCCCTGACATGTGCAATTAGGCCGTGCCTGCTTCCCTGATAAGTGTGACCTGGATTGCACCTTTTCCCTCGAAAAGTGTAACTTACCCTTGAGAACCCTTAGGACTCGGCCATGGCCCCTAGAATGAAGAAAACCAAAATGTAAACCACTAAAATTGATGGGCTCGGTGAGAGCTTTTACCTATAAGTCACAGATCAGAAAACCGTCAGGACAGTTGGAAGAAATCCACAATTGTGTTTTGGGGCCCTCCACTCCAACTCAGCACTACAAAGTGAAAAATACACATCTCATGTGGTCCCCCCAGTTTATAGGCCTCCATTTGGTCAAATGTTTCTTCTGTGCACAACAGAGTCGTCAGATGTCCATTTTCCACGTCATTCAAACCATCAGATTCAATTTTATGTCCTTTATCTATTGATGAGAGTCACGTCTCGTGCTCTCCCTATGATTTTTTGGTCCATTTCCTGAAGTCACCTCGATTTTTGTGCAACCACACGAATCATGCCTTATATGTATTGGCATGTTCACAAGTCATCCGCTTCATCCATACTACAAACTTGGCCTTTTCCCCTGCCATCCATCGCCCCGCAAGGAGGCCTCACCAGTGTTCCATTTTTATTCATATTAACCATGTTCCCAACATCACCCCTTTTTGGTGCATCGAACACTTCCTAGTTGCTTGACTGACCATTATGGAGTTTCTGTTAAGCTCTTTTCTAACTCCTAAAAGAATGAAAACATTATCGAGCACACTTGCTTCATTTCACACTTGTTAAAGTATTTGAAAGGTCATCTATGTGGCCTCATTTATCTCCTTTTTTATACTATGTAGATTATTTAAATAAAAGGACCACCCTAGCAGCTTGGGACCATAACTTTAAAAAAAAGCTCATTTGTGGGTTCTATTTAAGCTCTTTTCCATCTGTTTCATAAAGAAAAGATCGTCAAGCAAACTTGGTTTCATTCATGCTCGTAAAATTATTTGAATGATTGTTCAGCCAGTATAGGTTTAACCTTTTTCAGCCGAGTTGGAGTACCAATGGAAAAGAAGTCTCTCAATCCCTTTCAGCTAGGACAGCTCTCCTTTGTACACTTTTATCCTTTTTCGGGCTTAGGAGACTACTGTACAAAAAAAAAAGAACCATTGGAGTCTTCTTCCTGTTGTCAAACTCTCTAAAAATGAAAACACCATTGAGCATTTACCATCTCGGGCTAGACAAAAATCCATGAGATAGTATCATATCGAGCATACTTCTATCCCTTCTCTCTGCTCCTTAAACTATGAAGAAGGCCCAAATGGTGTCTTTAGGCGCCCACACATATTACGTATGGTCTCAATTTATGGAAGCTCCCCCTCATTGGGTCACCTTTTTTCATAGTATTATGCGATGAGTCTCCTTTGGATCCCATGTATATCACTATTCCAGTTACTTCCCCAAGTATTTCCCATTGCAGTTATCTCCCCAGTTTCATAGCTATGATCCCTTTCCCATGACTCAATTTCACTTGCAGCCAGTTCATCCCTGTCGTCATACTCTGAACAAAGGATGTTTGAGTCCCCTATACTCCCCTTCCCCTGTTACCCATTCAGTGTCTCAGACCCCTGACTGTTCCACATATTTGGTTATCCCCCTTGTGCTTATATCAAGGAAACCTTATTGCCTTGGTAGTTGTAGGTATCCCTATATTGACGTCAACACATCTACTCCATAGGATAGACCCAAAGGTCCTTGTATCCTGGTTTCATCCACCTCATTGATGAGATCCTTGGACCACTTGAAGGGAGTCCTTAGTGCCTTTCAGTTTGGTTGTGTCTCACGTGCTTGACTTCAACTCCATCATCCCACGGTTGAGATTCATACAGCGTATTCTTTCTTTCATTATTTGGTCAAAGACCTTGGTTGCCACCTAACTCTAGCACATTGGTGAGTCTACTATGGGACCCATACATTTTTATGTCCCTTGTGATTTTTGGGCTGCGTTGGTGATAGTGTTCAAAAGCCCCCCAGTTTCATGCTTCTGTGTATCTCCAGTACTTGATGTCGCTTATTGTACCACAAAGATTATGAATCTCAGTCATTGAGTCCATTCAGTTATGTACACTCCCAGATTGAGCAGAGCATTAGTTGTTGTGATATAGCATTCTATGAGAATGTTATTGTTCCTATGTACCAGTTCTTCAGATCAGCATTTGTATTCAGCCTCCCATCGAGGCCACCATTATGTATCACTAGTTGTATAGGTATTGATCGACTCCCATTATTTGAGCCTTGATCCCCATTTTTATTTTTTGATACATTGTTATGAGCATGGGTATGCCCGCCTCGTCCATATACATGTCTGAGATTATATGTACCTCATCCATTTTTTAGAAGAAATACAAACCAAAAACCACCATTGTTCGAATGAGTAAACTCCACTCCTCCACAGTCCTCTCCAGTCTCTCCACAGTTGTCACCATTTTCCCTTGATCCTATGATGTCTATCAGCCATACGATGATATCATGCCCTCACACATCAGGGGGCAATTTTTTAACACCAAAAAATGTTCACCTAACTCTCCATGGTCTTAACCATAGTCATACATCATATTCCCATCATTTTTTCCTCCATTTTGACCTTCACAACTAGAATTCCACTAAATATGGTCCAAAACATTATTATTCCCTCCCCATAAATGAAGGAAATTTGAGCATTTATTGTGATTTATCCCCACTCTCTCCAAAAAGGACCAAAAAGACCTAAAAATGAGAATGGGTAAAAAACCATAGATAAATACCATGCACAATAAAATACCATGGGTCAAAAAAACTTGGACCATACTACAAATACATTGTGAAGGTCTCCCCACAAACATTACATGACATTACTTTTCGCCATTATCCCCATATTTTTCCATATAATTTCCTACGGTGTATTTTGAGTAGCCTGGAGACCCAAACCATGGAGCTGCGAGACCATTTTTGCGAACGGATACAATGGCCCAACTTCAAAAGAAAAGGTATTTTTGGTTCTTGTTTTGCTTTAGTTAATAGAATATATCTAAAAAATAAAATATTCTTATTATTGCTATCGTTTATTGTTGTTAGTTAAAGTCAAGTAATTCTTTGCACTATTGAACTATACCCTATGATATGGATGATCTAGGGTAGGTTCTTTTGCACGTAGTAAGGATAAATCCCCACTACAGGTAAAGCACCAGAGGACTTCACCACTAGTCAGAATAAGCAATTGGTTGTTAGATCTGCAGATTTCCAGCTAATCATGGGACAACTTTACAAAATGGGGTAGGATGAAATTCTACATCGATATGTTCTACTTCATGAGCAGGAGAGAATATTGGTTGAGGCGCATGATGGAATTGTAGCAGGACGTTATCGAGGCCGTGCAACCACCAGGAAGATACTTCAAGCTAGTTTATGGTGGCCGACAATGCACAATGATGTTGCATACTATGCAAAAATATGTGACATCTATCAAAGGACGAGGAAGCCATAATGATGAGATGAGATGTCACTAGTACCACATGTCACGCTACAACCATTTGATAAATGGGCGGTGGATTTTGTGGGACCCATCAATCTGCCAGGGAAACAGATGAGTGTGTGATACATCATTATTGCAAAAGACTACTTGACTAGATGGGAGGAAGCAGCACCAGTGACAGATTGTATAGCTATGACAACAACAAGGTTCTTATTCAACAATGTAGTTACTCGGTTTGGTTGTACCAAGATACTCATGAGTGATTAAGGGATTCACTTTATCAATCGCAAAATTCATGCAATGACAGAGGAATTTCAAATCCAACATAAGAAAATTACTCCATATCACCCATAAGCAAATGGAACAGTCAGGGCAGTCAACAAGGTATTAGAACATGCACTAACCAAGGTATGAAACACGAATCATGATGATTGGGATTTGAAAATACCTAAAATTTTATGGGCCTACATAACAACATGTAAGATATTGATGGGACAAACACCATTTAATTTGGTCTATGGCCAAGAAGCAATAATGTCGATGGAATACATTGTTCCCAGCATGTGCATAGCAGCAGTGATATGTATAAGCGATGAAGATGTAATTGAAGAACAGTTGACATAGTTGTCACATCTTGAGGAGGATGTGTTCATCGTAGGTTTTCATCAACAATTTGAAAAGGATCAACAAAAGGCAAGGCACAGCCACCATGTCAAATTAATGTACTTACAGCGTGGATATTTGGTTCTCCTCTATGAAAGCAAGTTCGCGAAGCACCCAGGTAATATTCAAATGCATTGGTTAGGACATTATGTGATTCATTTCATCACCAAAGGAGGTGTGGTGCAATTGCAGCAATTATATGGTGCATTACTACAGAAGCTAGTAAATGTAAGTTAGCTAAATCCCTATCAGGATATCCAAATGCGGCACCATGACTGAGAAGCCGTGCAAAAAAAAAGTGAAAAGAAAAACTAAGAAGAAAGAAATCGCAGCAAAATGGATCGATAGAAAAGAAAAGAGGCACTAGTCGTAGCAAGAATGGAGCTTGACGATATCAAACAAAGGGGATTTAGTCAAATTGGGAAATAAATGCATCAATTAAACTCGATGGATGATGGCTCAAGCATACAAGACACACATTTATGGAGGAATTGGACCATTGGATTTGCATAATCGATAGTGGATTTGGTCAATATTTGAAGGACATAGATATGATGATCGAAATCCTTCGCAAGGGTGCAAAAAACTCTATAAGAATCGACCAAGGACATAGGGACTAAACCATTGAGACAATTGTGAGTTTGAGCAAAGGCAAGTTTAGAGAGAAGCAAAGGGTAGAAGAGTGGAGAGAGCTAGCTATGGCCCAAATCATTTCGAGCGGTAGTGCACAGGGGTCACCACTAAAGAGTGTGTTGGTTGTAGAAGGGAGGTCAAAGATCCAAGACGTCTTATCACAACCACCCAAAAAGAATCCTGGGTGTGAATCGTCCATTTTCTCCATAGCAAAGAACCAAATCTACTCGTAGCTCAACCAGGGCGGCAGAGGCAGAGGTCGGCCCAACAACGACAGGATCAGACGACTCTACACTAAGGAAAGGACCAACATTTTCTAACATTTTAGGCTATGTGTCACCGCATAAGCCAGATGCACCAGTAGTTTGGAACAACAAGAATCAGTGATTCAGCATAACATGTTGACGACACCAAAGGGGGTACATGTTACTATCAACATTTTTTCGCATCTGCAGAAGCTGGTGTATAGGGACCACTACATTCTGGGGTATCTAGAATGCACTGAGCATACATATGTACCTCAAGTACACAGATCTAGTGGTCCTGTAACACCCCGGTTTTGACCTAGTTTGCATTAAATGTATATGATGTATATATTGTAATTAATCATGGTGTGGAGCTATAGGAAAAAGCCCCACCATGGATTATCGTTTTATGTTCCGATGATTAAATCGGTGCCAATGGTATTTTGTGCTAGCCATGCATGTTATGATTTTAAATCATCATGTAAATATGCAATTAATTAAAAACCCACAACCAGCTATGTCAATGCAACAATAATGAGAAGGGGAATGATTTCCTAAGGATAGGGGGGGAATATTCAAACCTTTGGGTCCAATGGAGAAAAACCAAATGTCAAAGGGGGAACCCACCAAAACTGTCAACTACCTTTCTTTTCTTATTCACCCAATCATTTATTACTACCAAAAGTTGGTTGAGTTGGTTATTGCATGGGATGGGAAAGGTATGACAACCCAAATTCGAATTGGAGAAGCCATCAGTCTTTGGGAAACGCATTTTGACTCCTTGGGCAAGTAAAAACCCAAAAACATATGCCATTCTAACATGCTTTCATGTTTTCATGTTTTATCCACCATTTTTCCTTCACGTGAGCTCTCTCAGGTATCCAGAACTTCCTGTGTGTGTTTTATTCCACGTTTTTGGTTGTTGGCTTCATTTTCCCATGGATGGGAGGTCGTTTTTGTAATGCCATGGATTGGGTTGGTTTTACTCACGTTTTTGGAGATGCTGGTGCATTTTCCACTCATGTTTTTGTAGTCTCGTGTGTTTTTACCATGGCTGTGAAGTGTTTTTGTTAGCTTCTAGTGGCTAGGATCTCTGCTGGGAATTTTGTGATGTTTCCACATGCCACGGTGAGGAATTTCATTGTTTAGTGTTTCCCAATGAGTGGGAGAACAGAGCCACAAATTTTGGGTGTTGTTGAGGTCGTTTTGGCCACGTTAAGGCCATAAACAACTCTGGAATTTGAGTTGCTCAGTCTGAGCCATTTTAACCAATTTCCATACCCGATTTGGCCTCTGTGGTGTGTTTCCCTTCAAATTCCAGAGCTGTGAATTGCTGTGTATTTTGTGGTTGTTGGTATTTGGACTGTTCAGGATTGGAATGGAGCCTAAGTGTGCTTTATAAAACTAGTGTGTGCAAGATCCTCACAGACAGAGCTAGAGGGTTGGATTTCTTCTCTACATCCCCTGAATAGAACTGGAAGGGAAATCATGCCCTGAGGGACTGTGCAGCAAAGAAGGGAATGATTCCTTCTGTTGGGTGTCTATGGAGGTATTAGAAGTCAGGCTAGTTCTGGTGCAGGTGTGCTTATCTCTTTAGTGAGCCCACTAACTTAGCAGCTAGTGTTTCCAGCTCCTGTTAGCTTGATAAACCCAACTGTGTCGGCTTGGTTGAGTTGTGTATCCTTGGCTACATGTGAGCCTACTAGTTTTCCCTTATTCCTTGTGGAATCATGCCCATCTCGGGGGTGGCAGTGTTACTGAGTGATTGATGAGCACACTGGCTTATGGTTGGGTGGAACGTTGTAGCGACATAGCTGGTTGCGGGACAAGCTTCTGTTAAAGATAAGTATCTCTTGTCTGTTATGTCTTTGCAATTGTATTTATTGCTTAAATGAGATGATGAACATGTCGAATGTATTGGATGAATGTGTTTGCTTCCGTTGAATGTTTAGACAAATTATAAATCTGTGTGTGTTTCATTTCCAATGCATTTTATTTTATGTTCATGGGGCTAGAAATCCTAGAATGATAGCATTATAGTTGCGTCCTCTCGCCGGTAGAAGGGTGGGGACGTGACAGATTGGTATCAGAGCTTTAGGTTGCAGTATTGGGCCTCTATGGGCCAAGAAAACTTAGCTAACAGAGAGGTGAGGTAACCTCTATTGAACCCAGCAACAGACAGAAAAAATTTGAAAATTTTCCTAAGTGTGAAAACTCTCCTTGGCAGCTAAGAAAGCCCAAGACAAGCTGCAACAGTGGATAAGTTATTTCCCTCTTGTCGGCGCAGTGGACAAAATCCCAGGATATTTTCGCAGCGGTAAATGACTTGGGAAGAAGAAGTTTGAATTTCTTCCACAACGTGGATAGAACTTAAGTTTCGATCTGCTATGGTGGTAGATGAAAGATTAAAATAGAGCCACCACATAGCAGGAAGAAGCTGAGAATTGAGCCACAGCGGTAGCAGAAAGTTGAAGTCTGAGCCACAACGGTGGTGGATAGGAGATGAAATTCGAGCTGCTACGCGATGGGTGTAAGTTTGACTCAGATCTAATGTGTGGCGGAAGAAAGTTGGAGTTTGGGCTGTGAAAGAAAATTTTCAGAAATTTTTCTAAGTATGGAATCAGTGGCAAAAAGACAAAGACCAAGCTGCTGTAGCGGCTGGAAGTAGCAAACCTTTCTGAAACGGCTGACAAATAATGAATATGGAGTCGACGAGACGTTGTGGCAGCCAAAATATGAAGAATCTTTCGCAATGGCGGATGGAAATTTGGGTTTGAGCCAATGAATATCGAGTGAGTGGGGTTGATGAGCATCAGGTAATTCGAGCCAACGTAGTAGGAAGAAATCCGGGAATCTTGTCGATGAGCATCAGCTGGGACGAATCGACGAGTGGCGAAAAGAAGAGGAAATTCAAGCCACAATGGTGGTTGGAAACCAAAAATCGAGCCGCTATGGCGGCAAAAGAGAAAGGAAGATCGAGTCGCTACGGTAGCAGGTGAGAAGGAAAGAAGGAGCTTCTACGTCGGATGAAAGACGAGGATCGAGCCGCTGTAGTGGGTGGAAGTCAAAAAACAAATTCCAATGTAGCGGGTGAAAAATTTTGAAAATTTGTCAAATCAAAGGAATTCAGCAGGCTTTTTCAGTGGGATTTCAGGCATCATAAAAAATGGAAAATGGTAGTGGGCAAGCCCCCTTAACCCCCGTCGTACCCTTCAGATAGTCATTATTTGGGAAAGAAAATTTTATGTTTTGACAAAATTGTCAATGTACGATTTTTTTTCCAAGGTAAGTAAGGTATAATTCATGTGAATGTTATGTGGCTAAAAGTTGTATGTATTAACACATTTTACAAAATCATAGCCACTTTCCAAGGCAGTTTCCCAGGTAGTGCAGTTTGGTAAGGAAAGTTGTGGTTCACCCTTGAGAACCCATGATGGATATGATGCATGGGATTCCTATGAGCGTGCATGAGATTCCATGGGGAAGAATGTCTGAGTTGGAAATGATGGCATAGAGTCTAATGGAAGGAGATTCCGAGAGACACCACCAGATTTTGTAGCTACCATGAGAAGCTTGATTAAAGCCCAGGAAGAGCAGGATTAGTTGAATGCTGCTATGTTGCAAATTTTGACCAACTTGCAAAGAAATATAGACTCTGGAAAGGGCACGGTAAAAACAGAGGGTAGTAAAAGCAATTCCAGGAGAAGACTCAAGAACTTCTAGTAGATCATCTAACTCAGAAGAATCCAGTGGGGATTCAAGCTCTTCTTCTCACAAGAGAAAGAGAAAGAGGCACCATAGGGATTGCTCTTGAGATGAATTCAAGAAGGCTAAACCTCCTACGTTTGATGGTGACATAAATACCGAACAAGGGGCTGAAGCTTGGCTTCTTGGGATAAAGAAGTACTTCCAAGTTTAGGATTATTCGGGAAACATGAAGGAAAGGGTTACCATATTCAATCTAAATGGAAGGGAATCCATTTGGTGGGATAACTTCAAGCAAGTAAAGAGAATCAGTGAAAGGAGACTTAAGTGGAAACAGTTCAAGAAGTATTTCAAGCAAAAATACCTCTTTGACAGGTACTGTGATGACAAAATTAAGGAGTTCCATGAGCTGAGATTGGGACAGCAGACCATGGAAGAGTATGCAAATAAGTTCTTGGAATTGTTAAGGTATGTCAAGTACATCAAAGATGAAAAGGTTAAGGTCCAGCATTTTCTGAGTGGATTTCCTTAGTCTTACAAAGACAAAATTGAGTTTTATGAACCTAGAACTCTGGAAGAAGCAATAAGGAAGGATAAGTACTACTATGAGAAAAGCAAAGGAAAACTGGATTACCAGAAGACATGGAAGGACAAAAGGAATGAGAATTCTGACAATAGGAAGAAAGGTTTCAAACCTTCTAACTTCCGGAATCAGCAAAAGTAGCCATCCCAAGTTGAGAAGCATCCATCCAAAGTGATGGGAGAAAATACTAAAGAGCCAAATTAGAATAGAGGACCACTCCAATGTTGGAAATGTGGAGGACCCCACATGCAAACGAATTTTCCACTTGAGAATGAGAATGCAAGGCCACCTTACAACCTTCAAGAGGAAGAAACAGTGGGTCAAGTAGCAAGGGTCGTACCTAGCATTTATGCAGCACTGGAGGACCACCAAGCAGATCACCAGTCAGATGTGGTTGAAGTTGCAGGTAAGATTGTTGACCAATCTGTTTCTATTTTGATTGACCTTGGTTCTACTCACAGTTACATCACTCCTAGAGTAGTGAAGATCTGTGCTTTCAAGAAAGTAAAGCATAGAACATCTTGGTTAGTTTAACTAGCCATTGGAACTAAGAGGAAGGTTACTGAAGTGGTAGAGAAATGTCCATTGGTTATGAATGGATTAGCCACTTTTATAGATCTGAATGTTTTATCTCTTGGTTCCTATGATGTTCTAATTGGGATGGATTGGTTAGAAGCTCATAGGGTAAAGCTTGATTGTTATAATAAGATTTTTGAATGCATGGATGAAGAAGGGAACCCAAGAGTTGTGAAAGGCATTCCAAAGGTGATTTCAATAAGGTAGGTTTCAGCAATGCAGTAGAAGAAGTTCTATAGGAAAGGTTTCCAGTTGTATGCAACTCACATTTTGGAGGCAATAGAGGATGAGACTCATAGGTTGGAGGACTTTCATGTGTTACAGGAATTTAGGGATGTGTTTCCTAATGAGATTCCAGGGCTTCCTCAAAAGAGGGACATTGAATTCACAATTGAACTTGTGCTAGGAGCAGCACCAATGTCTAAGACACCCTACAGAATGAGTACACCAAAAATGCTAGAGTTGAAGATGCAACTGCAAGAGTTGTTGGAAAAGAAGTATATTCGACCGAGTGTGTCTCCTTGGGGAGCACCAGTTTTGTTTGTAAAGAAGAAAGATGGTACACTCAGGTTGTGTATTGATTATAGACAACTGAACAAAGTCACTGTGAAGAACAAATATCCTTTGCCTAGGATTGATGACCTCTTTGATCAAATGAGAGGAGCAAAGGTATTTTCCAAGATTGACTTGAGGTCTGGTTACCATCAGGTGAGAATCAAGGATGAAGACATTCATAAGACAACCTTCAGAACAAGGTATGGACATTATGAGTTTGTAGTGGTATTGTTTGGTCTCACAAATGCACCAACTACATTTATGTGCCTTATGAATAGTGTCTTCAACAGGTATTTGGACAAGTTTTTTCTTGTTTTCCTTGATGACATTCTTATTTATTCTAAGAACGAGGAAGAGCATGAAGAACATTTACAATTGCTCAGGGAGCATAATCTGTATGCAAAGTTGAGCAAGTGTGACTTCTATAGAGATAGAATTCAGTATTTGGGTCACATTATTTCAGAAGAGGGAATACCTATAGACCCTGAGAAGATTAAAGCCGTTATGAATTGGCCTACTCCGAGGAATGTGACAGATGTAAGATCTTTTATGGGACTTGCAGGATATTACAGGAGATTTATTGAAGGATTCTCTAAGGTTGCACATGCCATCACTTCCTTGCAATTAAAGGGTATAAAGTTTGAATGGACATCGAAGTGTGAAGAAAGCCTCCAGCAGTTGAAGAATATTCTCACAAGTGCATCGGTCTTGAAAGTTGCACGTGATTTATTATGAGTCAAGAAAGTTGAAGGAGCATGAGAAGAACTATGCACTCATGATCTAGAGCTTGCAGCCATAGTACATGCTCTCAAGATGTGGAGGCATTACTTGATGGGCAAGGGATTTGAGCTAAGGACAAACCATTGTGGTCTGAAGTACTTGTTTGATCATCCAACATTAAATGCTAAGAAAGATAGATGGATGGTGTTTTATGTGAGTTTGATTTTGAAATCAAGCACATAAAAGGAAAGGAAAACAAGGTAGCTGATGCACTGAGCAGCAAGGTGCATGAAATGCATGTGGCATCTCTTAGTATTTTCCAGTCAAATTTGAGACAACAGATTGTTAATCATACTGCTGGAGATGAACTGTATGAGCAGGTAAAAGATAAGATGCATCAGCAAAGTATTGAGAAGAGGTATGAGGGATATAAATTGGAATAAGATGGATTTCTTACTTATAAGAATAGAGTCTAAATTCCAAATGTAGCAGACTTGAGGAGAGTTGTTATGGATGAGATCCATCAAGCTCCATATTCTGGTCACCCAGGATATCAGAAGACAATTGCTACAGCCAGAAAGCAGTATTTTTGGCTGGGGATGAAAAAGGATATGGATGAGTATATTTCAAGGTGCGTGAAATGTTAGGAGGTAAAGGTTGAGCATCAACACCCTACAGGTTTTTTGCATCCTTTTCCAGTTCCAGAATGGAAATGGGAATTTATTTCCATGGATTTTATTACCGGATTGCCAATGACTTGGAAACAACACGATTCCATCATGGTTTTTGTGGACAAGTTGACAAAGCCAGCACATTTCATACCGGTTAAGTCCACGCATAAGATCGATGACACTGCAAAGGTATTCATGAAGGAGATTTTCAAATTGCATGGATTGCCTAAGGCAATAGTCTCTGATAGAGATGTCAAATTCACTTCCATTTTTTGGAAGGGTTTGTTTGCAGATTTGGGTACAATGATAAACTTCAGCACTACCTACCATTCTCAGACTGATGAGCAGACAAAGAGAGTGAATCAAGTGCTTGAAGACATTCTTCGCATGTATGTGATAGACAAACCAACCAAGTGGGAAGATTACTTACACTTGGTACAATTTGCTTATAACAATAGACATCAAGCATCCTTGGGGATGAGTGCATATGAAGCTTTGTATGGCAAGAGGTGTAGGACACTAGTGACTTGGGATAATCTAGTGAACAGGGTTGTGCTTAGTCTATAATTTCCCAAGGAGATGGAGCAAGAGGTTGTAAAGATCAGGAAGAATCTGAAAGCAACTCAGGACAGACAAAAAAGCTACGTAGATAAGCATAGGGTGAACAAAGAGTTCAGTGTTGGGATCATGTTTACCTCCACGTGAGGGAAAAGAAGAGTTCCTTGAAGCTTGGAAGTTGTTCCAAGTAGTCACCTAGATATTGTGGGTCATTCAAAGTGCTTGAAAGAATAGGGCTAGTTGCATTTAGACTTGCATTGCCTGCTAGCACTAGAGCTCATAATGTTTTTCATGTTTCTTTGCTTAAGAAATATGTACATGATCCTAACGATGTGATAAATTGGGATGTGATTCAGGTGGAACCTGAGAGAGAGTTCCAAATCAAGCCAATGTACATCCTCAACAGGAAGGTCACAATGCTCCAGAACTGATCCATAGGGCAGGTAAAGGTGCAATGGGAGCACTACGGTCCTGAAGAGGCTACGTGGGAGCTGGAGGATGTCATGCGATTGGCACATCCAATTTTGCTGCAAAGCACTAAGGCGATGCCAGTGTAGCATTTTTGTTCAATTTTGTAGAACACTGAGGGTAGTGTTATTGAAGGGGGGGGGGGGGAATGTAACACCCCGGTTTTGACTCCGTTTGCATTAAATGTATATGATGTATATATTGTAATTAATCATGGTGCGGAGCTATAGGAAAAATCCCCACCATGGATTATCGTTTTATGTTCCGGTGATTAAATCGGTGCCGATGGTATTTTGTGCTAGCCAGGCACGTTATGATTTTAAATCATCATGTAAATATGCAATTAATTAAAAACCCACAACCAGCTATGTCAATGCAACAATAATGAGAAGCGGCATGATTTCCTAAGGATAGGGGGGGAATATTCAAACCTTTGGGGCCAATGGAGAAAAACCAAATGTCAAAGGGGGAACCCACCAAAACTGTCAACTACCTTTCTTGTCTTATTCACCCAATCATTTATTACTGCCATAAGTTGGTTGAGTCGGTTATTGCATGGGATGGGTAAGGTATGACAACCCAAATTCGAATTGGAGAAGCCATCAGTCTTTGGGAAACGCATTTTGACTCCTTGGGAAAGTAAAAACCCAAAAACATATGCCATTCTAACATGATTTCATGTTTTCATGTTTTCTTCGCCATTTTTTCTTCACGTGAGCTCACTCAGGCATCCAAAACTTCCTATGTGTGTTTCATTCCACGTTTTTGGTTTTTGGCTTCATTTTCCCATGGATGGGAGGTCATTTTTGTAATTCCAGGGATTTGGTTGGTTTTCCTCACGTTTTTGGAGCTACTGGTACATTTTCCACTCATGTTTTTGCAGTCTCATGTGTTTTTACCATGGCTTTGAAGTGTTTTTATTAGCTTCTAGTGGCTGGGATCTCTGCTAGGCGTTTTGGTGATGTTTCCACATGCCACGGTGGGGAATTTCATTGTTTAGTTTTGCCCAATGAGTGGGAGAATAGAGCCACTAATTTTGGGTGCTATTGAGGTTGTTTTGGCCACGTTAGGGCCATAAACGACTCTGGAATTTGAGTTGCTTAGTCTGAGCCATTTTAACCAATTGCCATACCCGATTTGGCCTCTGTGGTGTGTTTCCCTTCAAATTCCAGAGCTGTGAATTGATGTGTATTTTGTGGTTGTTGGTCTTTGGACTGTTCAAGATTGGAATGGAGCTTGAGTGTGCTTGATAAAACTAGTGTGTGCAGGAGCCTCACAGACAGAGCTAGAGGGTTAGCTTTCTTCTCTACGCCCCCTGAATAGCACTGGAAGGGAATTCATGGCCTGAGGGACTATGCAGTAGAGAAGGGAATGATTTCTTGTGTGTAACATCCCCAACCCTCCGACCAGGGAAGAGGAAGCTACCGATGTTTCTATCTACCCAAGAAACTAGCCCCATGAGCATACACATAAAAATTGAAATGCTTTGAACTAAAACATGCATGCATTATCACCATACAGCGAAAGCAAAACCATACATTCAAGCATTCAACATGTTGATTGTAATTCATTATCAAATGTAATTGCAAGGATTTAAACACAATAATACTTATCTTATGAAGAAGAACGCCCTGCAACCAGCTATGTCACTGCAACGTTCCACCCAACCATAGGCCAGTGTGCTCCTTAATCTCCTAGCAACACTGCCACCCCTTATCTGGGAATGATTCCCACAAGGAATAAGGAAACTAAGTAGGCTCACTCATAGCCAAAGATATGTCAAGACTCATCCAAGCCAACACAGTTGGGTTTATTAGGCCAAGAATACACAATAACACATAACCATGCCAACAAGTTGGGTTTATCAGGTTATCAAGAGATGGAGGCACTGTCTGCTAAGATAATGGGCTCACTAAAGAGCTAAGGATGCCTACACCAGAACTAGCTTGTCTCCTAAGACATCCACACACACACCCAACACAAGGAATCATTCCCTTCTCTGTTGTACAGTCCCTCAGGCCATGACTTCCCTTTGAGTGCTATTGAGGGGGGTGTAGAGAAGAGAGCCATCCCTCTAGCTCTGTCTATGAGGCTCTTGTAAAACACTAGGTTTTTCAAGCAGACTTCTTTCCACTCCTACACAGTCCAAAGACCAATTGCATACACAGTAATATACACACTTTCTGGGTTGAGGAAAACAGTTCGGCAACAAAATGAATTGCCAAGGAGGGTAAGAACAACCCCTAACAACAATTTGATTTCCCATGGACGTTTTGGCCCTAACATGGCCAAAAACGAATCCAAACACACCCAAGAGAATGTGGTCTCTCCTCCTAATCACTGGGCAATTCAAAAATGATTTTTAGCTTGGCAATCAGTGGGGAAAATGCAACAAAAATGTTAGGGGAAGAAACCCAACCACATATCATTACAAAAACGAATCCACAACCTAGGAGAATGAATAAATGACTTCCCACATGAGGGAAAAACACACACACAGCAACCCAAAAATGAATTTCACACACAGAAAATTCCCAGCCGCTTGAGAGAGCCCCAACGTAGGTGAATGTTGATGAGGAAAAATGCCCAGGATCCCAAATCGTGAAGGAGAGCATACCACAGGAAAAATTGTGGAGGTAAACAGCACCCAAGATTCCCTGTGTGAGGAAAAGTGAGGAACGTGGTTGTATTTCCAAATGGGCATGCATTTTGGGTGTTTACTTGCCCCAAAAGTCAAAATTGATTTTCCCCAAAAATGGGTTTTCCCCAAATTTGAATTTCCTGCCCATACTCTTCCCATCCCCATGCAATAACTACTTCAACCAATTTTTGGTAGAATTAAATGATTGGGTGAATGAGACAAGAAAGGTAGTTGACTGTTTCATGGGTTCTCCCTTTGACATTTGGCTTTTCCCCATTGGACCCAAAGGTTAAATGTTCCCCCCTCCTTATCCTTAGGAAAAGCATGCCCCCATCTCTTTTAATGTTGCATAGACATATCTGGTTGCGGTTTTAAATTGCATATTTACATGATTCCAAAATTATAATGTGTCGGCTAGCACGAAATACCATTGGTAACGATTTTAATCGTTAGAACATAAAATGTCAAATTGATGGTGGGGATTTTTACTTTAGCTCCACACCATGATTAATTACAATATATACATTTTATGCAAATGGGGTCAAAACCTGGGTGTTACATTGTGTTGGGTGTGTGTGGATATATTAGAAGTTAGGCTAGTTCTGGTGCAAGTGTGCTTAGCTCTTTAGTGAGCCCACTAGCTTAGCAGCCAGTATTTCCAGCTCCTGTTAGCCTAATAAACCCAACTATGTCAGCTTGGCTGAGTTGTGTATCCTTGGCTATGTGTGATCCTGCTAGTTTCCCCTTATTCCTTGTGGAATCATGCCCAACTCGGGGGTGGCAGTGTTGCTGAGTGATTGATGAGCACACTAGCCTATGGTTGGGTGAAACGTTGCAGCGACGTAGGTGATTGTGGGACAAGCTTATGTTAAAGATAAGTATCTCTTGTCCATTCTATCTTTGCAATTGTATTTATTGCTTAAATGAGATGATGAACATGCCGAATGTATTGGATGAATGTGTTTGCTTCCCCTGTATGTTTAGATGAATTATACATCTATGTGTGTTTCATTTCCAATGCATTTTATTTTATGTTCATGGGGCTATAAATATCGGAATGATAGCATTATAGTTGCATCCTCTCGTCAGTAGAAGCATGGGGACGTGACAGGTCCTATCACTTGATAACCGACAAAATGGGCCTTGGGGTTGTAGTAGCCAGGGCTGCTAGCCATTACCCACATACCACACTTCGGTCATTCAGCAAAATTTAATGCATGTGTGAAGCAGTTACTATCATGTTTCCACAGAGGGTATATTTGGTTGGATACAAAGGTACCCATCACAGTCGACCTAATCTCCCAGATCACCTGCCTTCCAAAGGCAAGTATCTATCCATCGTGATGTTTTAGAGGAAAAGAAAATGAAAAAAAGTTGGCCACAAAGCTGAAAAGGAAATATGATGTAGTCCATGATAAAAGAGCTTATTTCATTCACACTATTAATGACAAGATCATTCGAGTCACAAAAACGTTGTTGGTTGTCAATATTGTCTAGAGAAATAGACCTAACCAATGCACATCGGGAGTCATTGCCTGCACGGAGCAATGCGCAGCTAGAGTCCAGATGAATTGGGCCTTATTTCTATTGAACCAGTTGATGGAAGACATCATCTTCGAACAGGAGGGAAAACGACCATTTTCCTATTCATGGTTGTTGATACTAATTGCACTTGTGGGTTGGATGTAACCCAAGTACTATCAAGGGATGAACATCGAAGCAGTCCAGACATGTAGAGGGGCACGATATCAAAACTTATGGTGGCTCAAATATAAGACAAGGAAAGTAGATTATGTACAGCTTTACTTGTATTATTATGGACTTCAAGAATTAGCAGGGAAGATCTCGCTCCTTACAGATGAGGAAATGACCAAATATCAAAGGGTGGCACGATTCACAATCAACCCACATGCAATACACATCAAGGCAATGCATGATGGGGATCACCAGTGGCTAGCGACACAATACAAGCTGAATGATGAGGAGCTCGATGCCATTATCGATGAATGGATGAAAAAATGGAAGGTTTCCGTCAGGAATGATGAGTTGTCGAGCACAGAAGCAAGAGTACCACTAGTCATTCCAACTGAGCATATGTAAGTAAAGGACTCTAATGAGGAGTCACAGGAGGAATCATCTACGATTCCATCATATTCCAAGATAGAAAGGTAGCTAAAAGAAGGAAGAACAAATTGGAAGATTCAAACAAGGAGAAGGAAGCAGCACAACAAAGCTTGCTGAGAATTAGCTAAGTAGGATCTTGGTCGTAATTACTTCCAAGACCAGTGAGAGTCAAGCACAGGTGAAGCAACATGCGACATAATATTTTCACCAGGTGAAGGGATTGTTGCAATCCCTAATGAATGTGGTGTTCAAACAAGAGTGTCACAGATGGAGCCACTGCAAACTTCAATCAAAGTGAGTGTTGGGCAGACAACACGGACAATTGCGATTTCGTTGAAAGCACTTTTAACAAGGGATGAAGATGTGGATGCAATACTGAGGAAATTCAACGTGGTTAGTTTGGACATTAATGAATTATCGATGCACATAGTGACTAGATTACATAATGCACCAAGTCAAGAGATCCAGGATCATGAGATGTTAGTACATGACCAATTGGTCAAGAAACAAGAGCATATAGCACAGACAAAAGTAGAAATGGAGCGAATGAAGATAGAGAAAGTGACGATGGATAACGAAAAAACCAAAGTGGTCGAAAACATGAAGTGACTGGACAAGGAAATCTTGGTTGCATGTGAAGAGATTCTATACATCACCACGAAGATGTTTGCAGAGGCGAAGGTATTGCGATTAGGACAAATAGTCACCGACTTGAAGAAGGAAAATGAGGAATTACAAGCATGCACCATATCAAGTACAGCGCCAGAACAGGTAGCAGAGCATAGGAGTCTAATAAAGGAAGAAACAACAGAAATCAAGGAATTGGAGAAATAATCCCACTCCATCGCGGAAGCAACAACACAATTTTGGATGAGTGTGGTTCAGGACGACCAGCTGCAGCAACTAAGGATGCAACTCAGCGAGGTGAAAGTGCAAATAAAAAAATTATGGGGATCACTCAAGATGATTCCCCCAATCATACAAGTTAGCAATAAATTTGATTTGAAGGCACTACAGCAGTGATTCAACAAAGAAAGGGATAGACACCAGAGGAGGACAGTTTAGTTGGACCAATTCCAAGATGACGCAGAGAAGATGGCACTTAAATCAATGGAAGGACTTGCGAACACCAAGGAAGTGCGATCCAAAGTTGCGCAAGTGTTTGAAGACCACCCAATAGAGCAAGAGGTCAAGGAATGTGCAGCACAAAGCACAAAGATCAAGGAATAAGTTGAGCAGATTCAGATAGAGCATGATAGCTCCAAATCCAAGTTGAATGCACCTACAATGTCTAGCTGACATGGCTCGAGGATGAGCCACAAGTTTGTGTTGGGGGCATGTTTTCAAGGGAATCAGTTGCACAAAGCGTGATAAAGAAAATAATGATAAGTGCCAAAGTTTACTGCGTAGGAGAAATTTGTCGGCAAGTGTGGTGGTTTGGTCGCAAGTAGTTAGAAGTGTTGGTCCAAGTAGTTAGAGAGTCGACTTATGTGGATCATTTTGTAAAGGAACAAGCCTGTAAATAGAATTAGGACTAGATTCAATAGATAATGACCGAGAGTCGATGGATAGCAGTAGAACATCACTTGTATGAGATGAAGTTTGAGTATTTTTCTTGTATGCGACCTACGAATGAATTTGTTTTGGTCTGAGGCTTTCGACCAAGGGTTGTTTTATGATCTTTTGAAGTTAATATAAGAAGAATATTGATGTTGGAACTCTTGTATTATTTGCAATGGTGTGATCAGTGATATTTTCCTTGTATGAATGATGTTAAGTCTTGATGTGTTTAGTGGATTTATGTATGTCGATGTCTTTGTTAGGTTGATCTGAATCATGATTATTGCGATATTGGAAATTGTTGCGAATGATGATAAGTAGATATTATAAATGATGTGTTAGAAACTCTTGGATGTATGAGTTGCATTGTGACATATTGAGACATAGTGCGCAAGTCCTCTTCCTTCTGCAAAAACGTGGTTCCTGCAGCCCTCCCTCAAACATATCGGGTGAGACTGCATCTGCTTTGCAGGTGTTGCTGGATAGGGTAAAACATGTTCAGGCCGGTGTTTAGGGATATTCCATTGAAGGGTGTCGATGGACTTGTGGAGTGAACCCCTATCGACTAAAGCATTTCAACAAAAATCATGTTCAATAAATATGACTGATGTCTAAAATGTCTCAATTTAGGAAAATCAGTCAATTGATCATGAATTGTAGTGGCCAAAAAATCATCTAGGCCGAGGAAACAAACTTGGTTTGAATTTGGGTCAAGTAAATTTGTTCTCAACAAAAAACCCAACATGACCTCAGTTACAGACTTCATCATAACCGAATATCTGACTCAACATTGATAAAACTGAGTGAACTTCTTCTCGGAAAAGACTGATATTTAAGGGAAATACAATATTTTCTACCAAATGGCCAGCTTTTAAAATATCTAACAAGAAGACATGTTTTAATTCAAACTTATACTCTCTTTACAACTGAAACAGGGTTTCTTCACTAAAAAATTCAAAATTTATAGGAAAATTCTCAAGTACATTCAAAACCTAGCAGACGACTTTTGTGTTAAATTGACAAAGGATTCTAGTCATTAGAGGAAATTTGGGGTCTAAAATGGGCCTTATAAGAAAATGCGCCAACAATAAATTTTGTGAGTTGGAATTCAAGAACCAATAGAATTTCAATAAAATGAGTCAACCATAATGGTTGAATTGACATATTTGTCATAAAAGAAAACTACTTTTTTTGTTCGTATTTTTAACATATCTCCCTGTATTTTTACTCACATTTCAGGCGAGAGAAATCGTTGGATGTGGAATTTAATTCTACATCCAATGAGTACCCACACAGCATACTTTTGATGGACCCCGCTACCCCAAAAATAAGAAATACCTGAAAAAACGTGATGATTACTCTTTGTGTTGGGGAATAATTACTAACTTACCACTCTACAAATTATGGGAAGTGTAGGGTTTGTTTGAGAGAAAAATAATACAAAAAGAAACTATAAACATTCAAAATATCTCTTCCTTGCAACTTGAAACCCCACAATTGTTCATTTGACTGAGAAATACTATACATAGATAGTATTGGGTCAAAAACATTTCCTTCCCGGTCAATTATGACTTCTTCTTTACTATCCATGAGCTTATAGAGTGAAACTGGACTCATAACCCCTTCCATAACAATAAACCCAGTAGGACTCAAAGTGTTAGAGCTACCTGTTGAGTGACAAAAGACCTATAGTTGACTTTCGGACCACAACCTGAAATGCAAATTTGTGGGTTGTCACCGTCTCACCTTTCCTTCAATGCCACGACAAGCTAACCCTTTTAATATATCCAACGGTCTTTTTATATTGTATGAAGCCTCAGAAAGTGGTTTTTCCCTTACCACTTTTCCCAGGAGGACCTCACTAGATTGCGCCACGTGGAGAGAGATTTACAATTCGATACCGCTCCATTCCTTTATCTCCCAAGCTACTCCATACTCCGGATCACTTTCCATCCCTTGATCATGTGCAGACTCTGCATGTCTTGGCTGCTTGCACTTTTGACTTACACTCTTGGTCACATCACAAGTTTTGGGCTAGTTCTTCGCGCTAAGAAAATTTTCCTCCAACTATAGTCATGTGTCCCCCATTTCTTTTAGTTTTTAAGAACCTCTTTTCTTTTTATTTTAGCACCTCTACAATATGAAAAATATAATGTTAACAGAACCAACGCACTACCAAGGGATGGAAACTAAATCTGTCAATGTATGTCGAGGACTGTTATACAAAATATTGTGGGCGCTAAAAAACAAGGAAATGAAAATAACCAACAATATCCAACTCTATGTTTACTTAGATGCACTAAGAGAGGAAGCAATAAATATTTCCTGACTAACAGATGAATCCATGCGAAACTACTGAAGGATTGCAAGGATGTCGATAGGACCCCACACCATATTCATTCAGGCGTGTACAGACCTAGAAAAGCAGTGGCTGACAATGCAATACAGGCTCAGAGATGAGGAGTTGGATGCCATCGTAGAGGAATGGCCTGAGGAATGGAAGGTTTCGGTCAGCAAAGACCAATTGTCAGACCTAGAAGACATAGCATCGATGGATATACCAAAAGATAAAGAAGCGCCAAAGGAGTCAGAAAAAAAGAGAAATCACAGGAGGAAGCATCATCGAAAACTCCAACAGAGTCGTTGCTTGACCAACAGCAAGAAGAAGCAAGGACAAAGCACAAGTTTGAGCAAATTGAGGGGAGTAGAACCTCCAGACTCTCCGATGAGAAAATGAACAAGTTATTGGAAACAATAACTACGGTGGCAAATGAGAATCAGGTGAAAGTTACACAACATGCAACTGGATATTTTCATCGGGTGTCCCAGCTACTCCAAATGCTAATGAATGCAGTCACTATGACAAAGCTACCACAAGAAGGAACATCGCAAAGAGCAGTTGAAGTAGATATTGGCACAAAGATTAGACTGGTGCAGATCTTACCCACTACAATAGCGACAGGGGATGAATTTTTTGATGCCACATTACAAGGGAATGACCTAATCCGTCTTGATTTCAACATGATATCGATGTTTATGCTGGAGTGCATTCATAATGAATCAAGTGAGGAAATCATTGATCAGGAAGCAACAAGTCATGATCAAATGGTCTGCTATAAATGACAAGTGCAAAGCGTTGAAGAAGAGCTTCAGCGGGTCAAAACAGAAAAAGAGGCCATAATGAATGAAAGAGAAAAGTATTTCGAAGACAGGAAAAGACTGAAGCATGTGGTCTCTTTGGCATGCGAATATGCACCTGAAGTTAGTCCAAATATTCTTATAGAATCAAAAGCGTTGAGGTTAAGCAAAGTTGTTGCAGACCTACGAAAATAGAACGAGGAATTATAGACCAGGGCGATACCCCAAACACCGCCCGAACAGGTTGCGAAAAGGAAGGAATCGATTGAGGACATTGTGATAGGGATTGTGGAACTAGAAAATGCAGGTCAGGTAATCACAGAAGAAATAACAAAATTTTGGGGGAGTCTAGTACAGGAGGACCAGTTGCACCAGCTCAATATGAAACTTAGCAAAGCAGAAGCACAGCTCGAAGCGTTGAAGGGATCACTTAAGATGATGCCCCCATTAGCACAAGTAATGAAGGCACAAGAATTGAAAGAACTGCAAAATTGTTTCAACAAGGCATGCACAAAGCAACAATGAAGAACATTACACTTGGACGAGCTTCAGAATGAAGCAGAACAAGTGGCACTGAAGGAAATGGAAGGAATGACACAGCTCAAGACTGAACAACAGAAAGTACATTAGATGGGAGATGAACACCCAGCAAAACAGATGATAGAAGAGTGCGCAACAATCAAGATGTCAGCCAAAGAAATTGTCGACCAAGTCAAGGCAGCATATGATGACTTCTAGGTGCATCTAAACGCACTAGTAGCGTCTAGCTAAGGTGGCTTGAGGGTGAGCCACAATTTTGTGTTGGGGGCCTGTTGGCACATGTCGAGAGCGCACAAAGTGTGGCACCACCAGGGATGGAGAGGGCATTGACAAGAACAAAGGACCAACTACGAAGGGTAAAGAATCTAATGAACAAGGAAGTTATGGCCAAGTTAGTTAGTAGTTAGTTAATTGGACCATTTTGTAATGGCCAAGTGAACCTATAAATAGAAACAGATTTGTAATCCTTGAAGCATAATTAGTACAATTAGTATGATTGGCACGATTGGCATCATTTTTGTATGATTATCATCGCTTAAGATCTAAGGATGAAAACCAGAGGATAGAGAAGTTTTCGAAGTACCTTGTGTTATTCAGCATTGTACGATCTCGCATCTGTGGATTGTATTATGATGTTTCGGCATGGATTTGATCTTTTAGTCTGGTAGCTTATTTTGGTATTCTCTAGTGTGAATCTCTTTTATGAACAAGGATGATTATGCATTGTTTATGTCATTATCTTTTGTTGCAAATGTGATTGATGTCTCACAATGGTTTAATGCATGTAGAAACATAGATTTAGTTAGATACATGTTAATGCAGTCGGTAATTCTAGTTATGCTATGAATGGTTAGGTACATGTTAAGGCAACTAAGATAACATAATAGTATGATATGGATTTGGATTTCTGGTTATGCTGTGAAAGGGTATGAAGTGACGCATTTCCGCTCCCCACTGTGGAAACACAGTTCCTGCAGCTCCCATTAAACATCTCGGGTGAGACTTCACTCGCTCTGCAGGTGTTACTGGAAAGGGTAAATCCTTTATGGTCTGATGTTTAAGGAGCGTTTGTCGAGGTTTGTTAACCATGGTGTGAAGTGAACCCCTATCGACAAAGTTGTGTGTCAACAATTCCCCCTTAGCCAAGGTGGTTGATCATTCCCCGTAGACCCCCTTTTTCTATGGGAACCTACACAGACTACAACAAATGTCTAATAATACATGTGGTCTATAAGTCCTATGTTTACATATTACAACCCTATGCATTGACATAAAAGTAGATGCCTATTTATAGTCATTTTGAAATGTTATAGAGAATATATAAACATGAACACGCACATAAATATTAGGACAATATTTTGTCTCATAGTATGTGGACAAGATAAGTCTTATAGAAGGTTCCATACTTTCTTAACATTTCTCATGTTAACATACAAAATGGTGCCACATGTTGAAGTATGCTTTGTGTTAATTACAATGTGGTATGTTAAGGTTTCCTTATGTGAAGGATTGGTACTAGACATGAGGGCATTCCCAATCCATGTGTTGAAGAGTGTGATAATTTCTAGATGCTCCAATCCCTTATGTAGCCTTGTGTACATAGTCATTGTTGGGGTATGCCATGCTAATACTAATAAATGCTAGCATACAACCACTTGCGACAATTAGATTAAGTGTGGAAGGTTTTATGTTATACATAAAAAGACTATGCACAAGATTTTCTTAATACTATAGTAGGCATTCATGTTGGGGTTTGTTTCGTAGAAGTATGGTATAATGTGTTAAAAGTGTGATCTACATTAAGGCCAAAACCTCCACTAATAATAGATTGCACACTTTGGCTCAGATAATTTTTCCACCTTTGAAACATATTTAAAGTCTTCTAATGATGGAGTTTCTGAATCTAACTTCAAAGTAACATCATACATTGTTGTCTTCTTCTTATAAGAGAATGACTAATACTTCTTATAATAAAGTTACTTCATGTTTAAGATAAAGGTACCTTGTGCTTCCAAAAAAGTTGAACCAATAATTATGTCAACATCTTCTATGCATCTTCTTCATACATAGTTGTGACATTGAATTGGATTATGAATCTACAATCATCTAGTTGTAATTCGTTAACTTCATATTCATCACCAAAAGTGCTTTTCTTTCCAATTACACTGAACTCTAAAATTAATGATGGATACACCAAGTCAACATTAATATGTTTTTTCTTCTCATCTTAAGAAAGATGGATGTTAATGTAAAATGGAAAATACAATGAAATTAGTTGAAGCTTCAATACATCCAAACAACTTTAATTTTATGTTATACATAAAACGACTATGCACAAGGTATTTTTTTATACTATAGTTGGCATTCATGTTGGGGCTTGTTGCATAGAAGTATGGTATAATGTGTTAAAATCGTGATCTACATTAAGGCCAAAACATCCACTAATAATAGATTACACACTTTGGATCAGATAATTTTTCCACCTTTGAAACATATTTAAAGTCTTCTAATGATGGAGTTTCTGAATCTAACTTCAATATAACATCCTACATTGTTGTCTTCTTCTTATAAGAGAATGACTAATACTTCTTATAAGAAAGTTACTTCATGTTTAAGATGAAGGTACTTAGTGCTTCCAACAAAGTTGAACCAATAATTATGTCAACATCTTCTATGCATCTGCTTTATACATAGTTGTGACATTGAATTGGATTGTGAACCTACAATCATCTATTTATAAGTCTTTAACTTCGTATTCATTAGCAAATGTGTTTTTCTTTCCAATGACACTAAACTATAAAATGAATGATAGATACACCAAGTCAACATTAATATGTTTTTTCTTCTCATCCTAAGAAAGATGGATGTTAATCTAAAATGGAAAATATAATAAAGTTAATTGAAGTTTCTATACATCCAAACAACTTTTAAGAATACTTTCTTTATCACAATGAAATGATAATTTGAATATTTGATTGAGAAAAAAGTGTGTTAAGTTTAAGTGAGTAATCGAATCTCTATCTTGTTTGTATATCAAAATTGACTTAACTTTGTGTGTCCCAAGTAACAATGTTCATCTATGTACTATGAAACTTTAAAGAATACTTTCTTTATCACAATGAGATGATAATTTGAATATTTGATAGAGAAAAAAGAGTGTTAAGTTTAAGTAATGAAATCTCCATCTTGTTTGTATATCAAGATTGACTTAAATTTGTGTGTCCCAAGTAAAAATGTTCATCTACATAGAAGTTTTAGTTAAAATTGTGTCGTTAAATACTATTTGCGACAAAATTCTTTACATGACAATATTCCATCCCAATTACTTTTTTTTTTGTAATTAAGTAAGAGAATCTATTATAATACAAAAATTTTACAAGGCTTGGCTGAACCACCGGTCGATGGAGCTTGACCGTCATCCCAAAAAGGACCCGTTTTAAAATTGTCTGTTACTGCAAACCAGGCCATGTCAAAGATCAGGCTTGGAAGAGCCTAATCCTGCTAACCACCCAAAAAACTGGTGTCTTCTACTTCTAAGTCTCGGATAGAACCATTAATGCCATAATCACAATACAGAGCCCCAACATCCCGAGAACAAGAAGAGCCATTAAGGCCTACATGCATAATTCCAGAAACACATTCTACAGACCTACACACCCTTTACAGACTTTTCTAGGAACAAAAAGAGCCTTTACGACCTACATACAGTTTGAGAAACATTGAACTACAAAATAAACCATAACCAAGGGTACATCAATAAACCAAATTAGGAGCACCTCAACGCAAATAAACAAAGTGGCTTAAAGATCTTGCAAAACCAGTGCCCACTAACTCCCAGCCTCACGGGGAGGCTGCATGGCAGAGGCTGGGGAGTTTGCCGGCATTTGACCCAGGTTCGATGCTTCAACTTCCAGATTGATAAGCAAATTTTGGGCTATCTGATCCAGCAAGTGGAATCTTGCAGTGCTCTCCTGTTGGCCTCTATGAATTGTGTCCATCGCCTCACGGATTCCATGGGCCGTTTGAATTTTAGCTTGAATATCTCTAGCTAATAGAATATGTGTAGACCAAAATGGGCTAGGGATCAGTGGGCAGCCCATAATCATTTCAAATTCACGTAGTAGATCAATCTCCCTAATTGCTATGAAAGCCTCAACAGTCGTGGGTGTTTCGGCCATATACCGGTCCCCCCAATTGAAGGGTGCTACATCCGCCACGCCCCCTTCTTGGGGCATAGAATACTCCACCGCATCAGCAAATGCCTCACCAGGGTTACCCCTTCTATTAGAACCTCACGCTCTGGATCGAACCCTCCACAATCTTGGCATAATGCAAACTCTCAGCCAGACAGAAGATAACACCTGGAAGGAATAAAGAAGATTAGATAAGAGCAGGGCCTCTGACATATGACCATAAATAGGGCTTGCCGCTGCCGACGAAAAATTCCCGTAGCCACCTTCCTTAACTCTCCCTGGTCCTGTCATAATGTCCTACCCCTTGCAATGCTCGATCCAATCTCTCCTCCTTTCCGAGTGATTCGCGATCGTAAGTTTTACAGCATGCCAGATGATACGATCCTCTGGCACAGAGATATTTCTATCATAATCCATGGCAGGTCCAGTACCTCCACTATGAACCTCCCTCATTCCCATGGATCCGTCTTTAATACTTCCTTCGCATCGCCTATAAAGACTCTCTTTCCATTCATGATGGAGGCTGTCAAGCTTGGGAACCACATGCTCCATACCTGAGCCGCGTGTAGGGAGAAGATAATCGAAAGAGAACCGCTTGGTGACACAGAACTTACCATAACCCAACTGGAAATTAGGAAGTCCCTTATCCTACACCTTATGTCAATTAAACTAAGGTGGGTCTGCCTGAGAAATCGACATGCTGTCTTCGTGCCGCCTCTCTGATCGGTGCCATCTAGAATTCTCATGTAGAATGTGGAGCGCTTTGCCTTGCATCCTAATCCGCCAACTTGTAGCAGTTTCCCCAGATTTGTTGGGTTTTCTTGTCATCCTCTTCTATCTTTGCATGGAAAGAAAACTTGCATTCTACTCCAGCGTTAGAAATGGCATCCGCCACCTGGTTCCCTTCCCTCTTGACATGCGTTAACAGGAAATATTCCTCTCCACTGAGGATTTTCCTGAGGGTCTGTAACCTGCTTTCCCATCTCCAATTTTTAGAAATTTGAGACGTAAGGGATCCTGCCTAGATTTTGCAAGTTATGTTTACTATGATCTAGGAGTTGCCTTTCACCACCAGAGGAATTTTTCCGGATTGCTTTGCCCAGATCAGGTCGTTGATAAAACCTTCTAGCTCAGTCATATTGTTCGTATTTGATCCTATAGAACCCCAAAACAGACTAAGGATGATTCCTTCCGAGTTTTGGATCACACCACCATATCCAGCTAGGCCTGGATTACCTTTGGCCACCCCATCTATATTGAGTTTGAAGGTTCCTACCGGAGGGGGATTCTAGGATAGCGGGTTGGAGACTTGCACCGAACGCGGACGAGCAATCACATTGTCGTGAGGTAATTCTGAGAACCCAAAATCCCAAAGAATACTACGTTCATTGCTTTCCACTGCAAATTCCTCCTGCGTCCAAGATTGCAATGTTATAGTTTATTTCATATGGGTTTCAATGGAGTTACATATTTCTTCGAGTTTCCTTGCTTTGTTCTCGAATGTCTGTTTATTTTTGGGTTTCCATATTTCCCAAATTGTAAATCCAGGGAAAAGTTCCCACCTTCGGTTTACTATTTTTTTTTTGAAGTTATTGAGGGGCCATTCTGCTATTGTGATGTCTGGCCTTCCCTTATTTCTGTTATCTCTTCTAAAGATCATCGTCCCCTTCTCCCATAAAGAGTTGGCAATCCTGCACTCATCCAGTAGATGATTGATAAATTCATTCTTTTCTTCGCACATGGGGCAACAGGATGGCCCATGAAAACCTCTGACTTGAAGGTTGTACCAGGTTAGAATATGGCACTTTATGACAAGCCAACAGAAAACCGATATTTTGGGCCACCACCCACCCTTCCAAATTTTAATCCATTTGGCTTCTGGGGCAATGTGTATGGTTTTCGTTAACAATCCTAAGGCTTCTTTTGGATTGAAGTTGCCAGTGTTTGAATATCCCCATCTTATCTTATCGGGCTCCTCGCTCTTGGAGAACCTTTTCTTGGAAAGCTCTGCTATGAATTTTTCAATGTCTTCTCCTGGTGCCTTGTCTTGACACCATCGTTTTTCCTTCCATCTTCTTACCCTCTGGTCTGAATTGTTGTTATCCCAGAACTCCTCTACTTTAGCCATGGGATTATTTTGGAGGAAGGAGCGTAAAAGATGGGTGTCTTCCCCACAAACAATAGTTGGTTCTTGGTTCAGAGCTTCACTTGAAAATGTTGTTGTTTGGCCATTGCGAACTTCCTAGAAGCTATGTTTTTGAACCAGACCCCTATTTTCTTGAGCGGTCTTCCATATGCTGGATCTTGGAAGCTCTTCACCAAACCTAACTAACGAATTATGTGGCCAATGGGGTGCATATTTCAAATGCCACAGTTTGGCCCATGGCACATCGCTGTAATTCACCCATCTCCACCAAATTTTGGCACTCATCACTTTGTTGTTATCTAGAGGGTCTCTGAGGCCCAACCCGTCCATGCCCTTCAGGGTGCATATGGTTTGCCAATCCACCAGAGGCCATTTTCTATTATCATTTGATCCCCCCCAAAGGAAATTCCTTTGTATGTTCTTGATTTGTTTAATGATGGATTTTGGGGCAGCCAATATTGAGAAAAGATACATGGGCATATCCTGCAATACCGACTTCACCAAGATGAGTCTGCTAGGAAAATTAAGAGCTCTAAAGGTCCATCGACTAATTTTTTTGTTAATTTTGTCTAACAATTCTTTCCATGAGACCTATTTGATGGTTGACTCTGCCATAGGAGCTCCGAGATACTTCTAGGGGAAGCTTCCTTCTGAAAATTCCAGTATCCTTAGGATGTTTCTCTTAGTAATCCTGGGAGTATTGAAGAAATAGGTCTGAGATTTCTCCTTGTTTAATTCCAGGCCGCTAGCTTTAAGAAATGTATTCATAAAGTCTTTGATTCCCCTCGCTTCTTGAAATGAGGATGGGCCCATCAGTATATTGTAATCCACGACCTGTTGGTGGGTTTGGGGATCCATTCCATCTGTGAGGGACAAACCATGGATTTTGTTCTCGGCTCTCCTGATCTTTAGAAGTCTTCCCAGCCCTTCAGCTACAATGATAAAGAGGAACGGAGAGAGGGGATCTCCCTGTCTTATTCCTCTGGTTGCATTAAAAGGGATTGAGGGAGATTCGTTAACCAGAATAGAAAAAAAAAGCAAAGGAGACCATGTTCATGATCCAGTTATTCCACTCTTCAGCAACTCCAAACGCTTTTAATATGCCACCCAAAAATTTCCAGTTCAATTTATCATAGGCTTTAGATAGATCGAGTTTCAGAAGCATACTTGGAGACCTGGTTGCTTTGAGGGAGTGGATGGTTTCGTGGACCAGAATAATACCATCCAATATTTGTCTTCCTTCCACAAAACCAGCTTGCTCCAGCTAAATGATAAGCGGAAGGATGGGTTTTAGATGATTACCTATTACCTTTGAGATAATTTTAGAGATAACATTGCACAGGGCAATCGGTATAAGTTTTCCTGGGTCTTCGGTTCTGCTTTCTTTGGTATGAGAACCAGGAAAGTCGAATTGAGAGCTTTGAGAATGCTCCCCAATTTTCGAGAGTCCTCCACTAGATCCACTATTTCATATTTCATCCAATTCCAGCTAGCATGGAAGAAATTTGTGGTGAAACCATTTGGGTTTGGTGCTTTGTCTTTGGCCATTTGATTCACTGCAATTTCCACCTCAGCCATCTCAATAGATTTGCAGAGAATTTGATTGTGATCCTTCGAGATGAGCTTGGGAATGTGACTAAACACCTCTCTTTGAGCTTCTTCCCTGTCTCTATCTGATTCCTGCAGGATATTATCAAAGTATGAGTTTAATGTGATCTCCATATCCTCTTGGGTTTCAGCGATGCTTCCATCTTCCTTCTTTAGTCTATCCATCCTATTACACTGTCTATGTTGGATGGTTGCTTTATGAAAGAAGCTGGTGTTGTGTTCCCCTTCTTGGAGCCATTTAATGCGTGACTTCTGGCTCCAGAAAACTTCCTCTTGTCTTTCTCTTTGATTAAATTCCTGTAATAGGGTCTTTCCCTGAAGTCTTAGTTCCTCAGTGTAGCCACTATTCATGACTTGAGACTGAAGATGTTGTATCTTGATCTCTAAAGCCTTCTTTTCTTGAAATATATTGCCAAAGGATTCCCTGTTCCATTTTTTGATGCAATCTTTGAGGTGTTTGAGCTTCTGTTGGAATTGAAACATGCGGGTTCCCCTGATTGGGGGGGACTTTTCCCACCAGTCTTTAAGTTTCTCTTTGAACTCTGGCGGGAGGAGCCAGAATTTTTTGAAACAAAAAGGTCTACGGGGGTTGACTCCAACATTTTCCCATTCTAAAGTGATAGGCCAATGGTCTGATCCTGCCGTTGGAAGGACGACCGCTCTAAGAATGCCTCCAGCCATCATGACCGATTCTAAAAGTAGGAATCTGTCTAGTTTGTAAGCAATTCCTCTGTCCCCTGATTGTTTATTGTTCCACGTGAAGATACCATTGGAATTTCTGACATCAATCGGGTCCAGATCCGAGATAGTGGTATTGAAAAGAGTACTAGCAGAGTTTAAGCTACGAATAGCTCCTTTTTTTTCCTCAAGGTTTCTTATCAGGTTAAAGTCACCTCCGATAACCCATGCTCTTTTCTGAACTAAATTTTTAAGGTCAGAGAGAGAATCAATGAATATCTTCTTCTAATCTGCCTTCGGGGGACCATAAACATTGGTGACGATTCCTCTAATTCTAGTACCGAGAATGTGAAAATTAGCCAAAATTGAACAATTGGTGGTAAAGAAACCTGATAAGGTCACCATACAAGGATTCCACAGAATTCCCAGACCCCCTGCCACCCCTCTGGCATCGATGGCCATCGTTTCACAACCCTTCCACACTTTTTGGGCCATTTTTGCTAAGTCTTCTCTCGAGCATTTAGTTTCTTGAAGGAAGACAATCCCATAATTTTCCTTGTCGATTCTTCTCTTCAGAAGGCACTTCTTTAATGTGTTGTTACAACCTTTGATATTCCAGGTTGTAATCTGCATTGATAAGGATTAATTGGAGGGGGAAAGGGCTGCCTCTATGGTTGGATATTTCCCTGATGTGACCAGTTGTTCTCCTATTGCTTTGATTCTCTGGACATTGCTTGGTCTGCCTCTTTTATATTTTTTTGAGTTTTTCCCTTTCCCTTCTGTGACTTTGAGAGATTCCGTCACAACTCCTAGGTTATTCGCATTCTTGGCTTGAATGATCACTTTTTCTAGAAGAGACACTTGCTGCAGGGGAATTTTTGTTGGATCTTTATCAGAGCAGGTAGCTTCCAATCTATCCAAATCTAGGTCCCCTATTTCCATGTCCTCAATAGCAACTTCCCCTGATCCTGAGTCTTTATGAGGGTCCTTAGGTTGGTTCAGAGGAATGCCATTCATGGTTTCTGTTGGGACTGGGTTCTTGTCATCTCCTTGCATTTCATTATTCTTTTCCCCCTGCTTTTTACATGGAATTTTGTCCATCATAGCTTCATTTGGTGCCTTGAAAGTTTTGGTTGCTTGGTCTTCCTGAAGGGTAGCGAATCGTTTCTGACTCTGCACCCTTTTGTGGGCTTCCGGGCCAGATGTCTTTCTGGCTTGCCTTTTCTTGTTTTGAATCTTGGTGAATCCTTCCGCATCCTGACGTTCTTGATCTTGTTTCCCTCCTGGTTTTTTATTTTGGGGGCAATCTCTAAACAAATGCCCATGTTCATGGCATCTCCTATATCTGAATGGGATCTGCTCGTAGTCAATGGATTGGAACCAATCCTCATCTTCCCAGGTTAACTCTATTCCCTCTGGTAGGTCTCTTGAAATGTCCAAGTATATGCATATCCTGGCATATGAAATATATTTTCTTTGTCTTGTTTGTTCAGAGACTTTGATAAATGTCCCCAGAGAATTTCCTATGTCTGTTAATATTTCTTCCCTCCAGTATTCCGAAGGAAGGGAGTACGTTTTGATCCATACAGGTACAATTGTTAGATTTTCTTTGTTGAGATCGAATCTCTCTTTCCAGGGTCTCAAGAAGAGACCAACCGAGTTGAAGAAGTAGGGACCATTCTCAAAGATTTTAGTTATGTCCTCTTCATTGAAGAAAATGATGGTGAAGAAACCTTTAGCTCCCTACTGTAGATCATAGTGCCCTTGGGGTTTCCACGTTGAGTTTATCCATCCTAGCAGCATATTTTCAGTGGGCCAGATCCCCATGAATTTTCCTATGAGGGCCCTTTCCTTCATGTATTGTATTTCCTCCCTGACTCTGTCTTATGTGATCTGAAGTCATGGAATTGTCTTGGAATTCAGGACGCAGTGTCCTATCCTTCTTGCTTCCTGGTTAGTTACTTCCTCTTTTCTTGTTCCACTGCTCCCTTCCCCATCCATGGTAGTTGGCTAAGCATTGAGAACTGCTTTTCCTTTTTCTTTTTCTGATTCTGCCTCCATTGCTTCAAGCCTTCCTCGGTCCCTTTCCCCCTGGGGAGGAGCAGGAACCATCTCAAGAATTGTTGATGCACCTCCACCGACCTTCTAGGCCACCAAAAACCCTTCAAACATTCACTGTACACTTGCAGAGCTCTCTCCGTCATTTTCCTAAGTCCACACCATTCATGAGTATATTGTTGATCCACAAGCTATCTGTGAATTTTTTCATCATTCCATCCCAATTACTAAACAACTAAACTTAAATTAATTATTAAATTGTAGTTTCATATTTACGAAAAAAATTTATTAATTGTTAAAATTCTTTACATGACGACATCCCATCCCGTACAAACAACCAAACTTAAATTATATAATTAAATTGTAATTTCATAATACCTTCAATTTACCAAAGTTGTCTTTAAAAGCTTAGAAGATGAAAAAAATGAGGAAACCTATACATTTATTTACATTAAGACACCCCATCCCAACTACTAATCATCCAAACTTAAAATTTATCATTAAATTATAATTTGATGATAACTTTAATTTACCAATTCATTTACTTTAAAGTTATGAAGATGAAGAAATAAGGAAAACTAGAGATTCTTTTATTGTCTTTCCCACCATTTCAATTTCTTTTCAAAAGAAAAAAGCCTGTCCTTGATATTCATTAAAGAATTAAAGGGCATCTAATGTGCCATCCCAATATATGGGTTACAATCATAATGTTGGGTCATAGGATAATAAATTCAGAAGCATCCTGTATGAGTCACAACACAACAGAGCAGAAAGGGGGCAAGTACAAATTCTGCAATACAATACCCATCAGTAAAAAATTGTCCCCCATAACCATATCTACCGTGAACCAATAAGTGTAGAACAGCAATCTAAAAGAGTCCGCTCCAAAACTATCACTTGGGTGCATGAAAAGGTGGAGAACATGCTCCAGCACCGGGCTCAAAAGAGCATGAAACTATCATGTGAGGTCAAATGACCATCGAAAAATTCATTGTAACATCTCGATCCCAGAGCCAAATAAAGGGATTTTTTAGACATGCGGTCTGCAAGGTGATTGTGTTCACGGTAGACATGGCAGAAAGACAACTCTAGAAAGCATGAACAGATCTTCCTAGTGTCCCTACACCAATGGAGAAGCTCAAGTGGTGTGAGGGAAGTAGTACCCTTTTCCCAATTGATGATGACAGATGAGTCACCAAATATCTTGAGCTTAGGTAACCCCGTCATTTGGGAAGTATGCAGAAGGGCCCAGAGCCCTATCAATTCTGCTCTAGTGTTGGTGCTAAGACCCTCCCCCAATGCAAACTCGAAGGAATGTGACTCATTCAAATGCAGACAAAAGCCAACCCCTCCAGCATTATTGGCTGATGCACCATCAAAAAACCCACAGGGATAGACAAGTACAGGTCCTATCCCCTTAGGTCTATATTTTTTTTAACTCTAGTGACAGTAGGGCAATACAGCTGTGAGGAGTAAGATATCTGGTGGAGATTGCTAATAACAAGAACTGTTTTCCCTTCAAAGATATACACATTTCTTGCTTTCCATACAGCCCACATGGCCAGGAATGGGAGATAGTAGTATGCAGATTTCTTTGAGAAAGAAACAGTCCACATATCCAATAAAGAACATAAACTATCAGACTGGAATGAAGGACATAAATGGTGTTGTTCCAGCAGGATAGAGAACACATTTTTCCATACTGAGCAATGATAGAAAAGGTGTTCTACACTTTCAACATCCATTCTGCATAGTGCACATATACAAGGCCCCATCCATCCTCGCTTTTGAAGGTTGTCCCAAGTGAGCAGTTTGTTCTTCAGTGCCATCCATACAAAATAGTATATTTTCCTGGGAAGATTTCTATTCCAAACAAAAGCTAGAAGTCTGCTGCCAACCAGAGGAGAAGAAGCAAGGATGATGCAGTTGTAAATCAGTTTTGCAGATACTGTGCCATCAGACCTTTTAAAATACCATGTTAGTGCGTCCATTTGATCAATTAGGCAAATGCCACAAATTTCCAAACTTCTCATGAAGGTGTCCCACGCCTCTTTCCAATCTCCCCCAACACAGAGATCCTCAGCAGAATACCAGTATTTATGTGCATCCGGGAGGGTATTCCTATCCTATGCAAGAGTCACAATATCCAAATCCTCCAAGTACTCACGAAGCCCATGTGGAATCATCAGCGAGTTGGATACACCAACAATCGGGTCTATGCTAATAAGAACATTCTTTCCATTGCCTACTTGCCAAACAAGATTCTGACCAAGCCACGGGAGGGTGAGCAGGAACCCCTTCCAAATAGCAGAGACACCATGGGACTGGAATTGCTTACCTCTGAGCCATGTCTCTACTGAGTTCATCTTCAAGTATTTATCGATAATTACTCGATGCCATAAACCATCGTTAAAGAGAACCATCCAAAGGTTCTTCAATCTAAGAGCAATACTGAACCAATTCAAATGCTTAATGCCCCATCCACCATACTCTTTTAGCCATGATAGATACTTCCAGTTGGTCAAGTGATACCTGTGCCTGTTGTCCGAGGAGCCCCAAAGGAAGGCAAATGCTATACTTCTGAGCTTGCTTAAGACAGAAACAGGAATGGGAGCAAGGCCCATCCAGTAGACAGGTATACTAGTCAATACCACTTGTACAAGAGTCAATCAGCCACCAAGTGAGAGGAACTTGTGTGCCCAGTGCGAGATCCGGTGTTCAAATTTCTGAATCAGCTAATGCCAGTCACAAACCCTATACCCAAAAGGCTTGAGAAAATAGCCAAGGTACATAAAGCCGGTTGTGATAGCCTCCATCTTGTAGGGCAGTGCTTTGGCAATATCAGTGTGAATATCAACATCCACATTGTTATAAAGAAAACAAGATTTGTCAACACTGATACACATCCCCGAAGCCTTGCAGAATTTGCTTAATATGAATTCGAAAGCCATCCATTCAGATAAGGTACCATAACCCAAAAGGATCACATCATCAACAAAAAGGAGATGAGTAAGAGCAAAGGTGGAGGAGATCTTGATACCTTTGATGAGTCCATGATCCCTAGCATCAGCAATCAAGAGACTGAGCCCTTCAATCACAAGTATAAAGAGCAAAGGTGAAAGGGGACAACCCTATCTGATACCTCTGGAGGTAGTGAAGAACTTTGAGGGGGTACCATTAATAAGTACTGCAAAATTTGTTGATATAATGCAACCCATAATCCAGTTAACAGCTAGGAGTGGAACCCCTATCTGCATCAATATAAGCCTGATGAAGGGCCAGTTAACACGATCAAAAGCCTTCACCAAATCCAATTTAAGGATAAGTGCACAAGAATTTTTTGTCTTAACAGTATAGAGAGTCTCATGTACAATACTAATTGGTTCTACAAAAGGCAATTTTTTTAAAAACCAAATTGTTCAATGGAAATATGGGAGTCCAAGTAGGGTTTAAGCCTCACAGCAATGACCTTCGATATCAATTTGTAAAGAACATTACACAATGAGATGGGCCTAAAATCAGTGAAGGTAGAAGGCTTATCCCTTTTGGGGATTAGTGCCAGAAAGGTGGAATTTAGGGAGGGAGGGATACAGATTGAGACCCTAGCATAATCCACAACAGAGAGAAATTATTCACCCAACAAGTCAAAGAAGTGGAGATAGAATTTGACAGGCTAGCCATCAGGCCCGGGGCTCCTATCTTTCTTGAATGAGTGTAGGGAACTTTCAACTTCAGATAAAGAGACAGGTTATGTGAGACTAGGAGCATCAGTAGTGGCATTAGAGGAATTTTGGGGTCTAAAATGGGCCTCCTAAGGAAAATAATAAAATAATAGTTAAAATAATAAAATAAAATTGATTAATTTTGGAGGAAGAAAGAAAAAAACTACTTTTGTGTTCGTATTTTCAACATATCTCCCTGTGTTTTTACTCAAATTTCGATTGGGAGAGCTTGTTGGATGCGGAATTTGATTCCGCATCCAACAAGTACCCACACTGCATACTTTTGACGGACCCCGCTACCCCAAAAACAAGAAATACCTGAAAAAACGTGATGATGACCGACCCCGCTACCCCGAAAACAAGAAATACCTGAAAAAATGTGATGATGATGTCATCATCACGTTTTTTCAGGTATTTCTTGTTTTTGGGGTAGCGGGGTCCGTCAAAAGTATGCAGTGTGGGTACTTGTTGGATGCGGAATCAAATTCCACATCCAACGAGCTCTCCCAATCGAAATTTGAGTAAAAACACAATGAGATATGTTGAAAATACAAACAAAAAAAGTAGTTTTTTTTAATGACAAATATGTCAATTCAACCATTATGGTTGACTTATTTTATTGAAATTCTATTGGTTCTTGAATTCCAACTCACAAAAACTTATTTTGGCATGTTTTCTTATAAGGCCCATTTTAGACCCCAAATTTCCTCTAATGTGACCATATTGGGGTAAAGTAAAACAACCTTCAGCTGTTCAAATAGACAAGTATGATTGTCATCTTTGAAAATATTCACAAAATGATTCTGTCCCAGTACCTTTAATTCAGATTCATCCTCAATACAACATCCCCCATCATCTATAAGGGACCATATAGAATTTTGATTCCTTCTACCCGATGCCAATGCATGAAATTACTTAGTGTTAGAATCACCTTCAAGTGCCCATTTGGTACGGCTTTTGAGCTTCCAAGTCAAAAGGTAGTGCTCCAATATATATATATATTTTTTAGTCCTGAGCTAAGACAGGGATGACTGTTCCTCCATCGAGAGGATACCATAAGAGGAGTTGGAGAGTAAAGTATTGATATCCACATCCAAGTATTGATATCCCACCATTTCAATTTATCACTTCATCATTCCAAATGGAATTAGGAAAATGATAGAGTATTTAATTGCACCTTCCAAACAATTTCAATTTATCACTTTATTTATTCCAAATGAATTTCACTTCGAATTACATTTTAAAAATTTGAATTGATATTCGAATTACATTTTAAAATTTTGAATTGATATTTTTTTGAATGGATCGTGATTATTGAAATTTCTTAGAAGATTATTTTTTTTGGTTACGTGCATCTAAAACAAAATGTGACCCATCTAGTAGTTGGAATTGTGTGTCGAATTCAACAGGTTCAACATTGATTTCAACAAGTCCGAACCTCGACATAACCTCTATAGGTTTAATATCGACTCGATAGATTAGGCACCTTGACATGGATCATCGACACCGACGATCGACAAGACTACGACATATTGTCTCTATGTCTTCCAACCATCTGTAACGGTTGAACTTCTGAACCGTTCCAACTTCTCTTGTAATTAAACGTAACGAGAAGACAACCCAATCTTTCTCAACACTCTATTTAAGCATGTACATTATTGTAATATACAAGCAGGGTAATGAGCATAATACAGCAGTAATGAAGTAACAGAGATTGGTTCAAATTCTTGCATTTTGTCTATATGTATGTTTTTGTGTCTAGTATGTTTCCTGCTTTGCTTATTCTTGATATGCTTTTGCCATACAATACTTAATTCATTCAATCGAATTGTTTTCCCTGTTGTGCACTCGGGAACCTAGATCATTGGTATCAGAGCAGATTCAGAGTTTGTTCGTGCTTAAGTCGTGTGTAGACACTTCTATCGAGGTTACTTGACTTATCCCTGTTCAAACACGCTCACAAACTCAGCAATACAAGCAGACACTACCTTTGAATTGGGAGTATCTATCTACTTGCACCACTAGATCGAAGATGGTCGAAGAAACAAACAATAGACATGTAATTGACATGACAAAGAAACTCAGAGAAAACGTTGGCTTGACAACGAACCGAAATGTTCGCTCAATTCAATGAGATTTGATGTGATTTGCCTTGACATCAGGAGGATTCTCGACGAGATCTGACTTTGAAAAAATCACCATTCAAAGTAAAAGTGAACTTGGACATACCGAATCTAAAAGGCAAGATTGACACGGAATCTGTAGACAATTGGGTACAACAATTGGAATCCTATTACTCTATGAACCAACTCTTAGAAGTTGAAAATATCACCATCGCATCCTTAAAGATGTCAACCTCTGTGCACTACTGGTGGGAGAACCTATCGACAAATATGGAGAAAGATGGAGACGCCATAGATACGTTGGGAAAATTTGTCGAGTACATCCAGAAGGAGTTCTAACTTCTACCCTCCCAAGTACATTGAACAACAGTATAAGAAGTGGCAACAGCTAAGGCAATGGAAAGACCAGTCCGTGCAAATTTACACTGATGAGTTCTATTGACTCATGGTGAGACTTGCCATTCAAGAAGAATAAAAAATGCTTGTTTTGAAGTACGTCGATGGATTGTCCTCGTACATTCAACAAGAGATGGAGTTTCTGACTGTTAGCACGATTGTGCATGAATTCCACTATGCTAGTAAGATTGAAGCTAAAAAAAGAGGAAAAGCACACTTCACGACCAAGCCGATAGGTCGAACATTCGACAAGTCAAGACACCCTCCTCAGCTGACCCCGCCAAAGCAAGACCATGGCAAAAAACAATATTAGAAAGACAAAAGGGAACGCAGAAAACAACACCCTACCGAGAAATGGTGTGATTACCACAATTCATCATGGCATGATACGTTTGAATGCAAGGCTCGGAAGACATTTTTAGAAAAATTGTCTACCTCCGACTTATCCGACAAAACCATGGTAGAATTTGACCCAAAAGCATTAACGCTTTTGACATCGACGTCGACCACTTTGACAACCTCGACTATCATCGGCGAGGAGGAATGAGAGTGCATGTTCCATACACATATATGGGTTCAAAACAATCCATTTCATTTGATTGTAGATAATGGCAGCGAGAAAAACTTTGTTTCTAAAGATCTCATGAAGAAACTAGGTCTTGTCACCATGATGGAAAGGAACTAAGGATCACCAGACAGTCCAGACTCACCTACTTCATTAAGACTTTTGAAGATTAAGTACTCTATGACGTGGCATCACTTTCCATAGTTGACGCCCTATGTGGGAAACCTTACTTATGGGATTGACATGGGAGTTATCAGTCACGGCCTCTAAAGATGATTGTCAAAATACAGATCCAATGGTATGGTATACCAAAGCGATGACCTACACCAATGGTTGCAATAATATCTACTAAACAGACAAAGAAGCTCATCAATCATGCTCATAAATTCACATTGATCATGATTAATCCTCATCATTCCAGGAAGACTGCAACAACTAGTCGACTCACCGACCAATGAAGCTCCTGACAGCAGCAGCAGATCGACAATATTCTTAATGAATACCGAAACGTATTTCAAGAGCCAGTTGGACTACCTCTACATTTCCAAGTAAAACACTCCATTGAACTTGTTCCTAGTGCTTCATTACCTAATGCATATGTTTACAAAAATTATCGAGAATGAAGAGATTCCCAGACAAATTCAATATTTGATCAACAAAGGTCACATCCAACCCAACTCCTCTCCTTATGGAAGTCTATCCGTCCTCGTTCCAAAGAAAGATGGGACTTGGTGCATGTCATCAACTATCGGGCTCTCAACAAGATTTTGGTAAAGAATAGATACCCTCTTCCAAGGATAGACAAACTAATCGACTATTTGAAAGGTGCTAAATTATTTACTAAGCTCGACCTCAAGTCGAGATATCATAAAATTCCAATCGAGCCCACCGATGTATGGAAAATTGCTTTCAAAACCAAGGAATGATTGCGTGAATGGTTAGTCATGCCTTTCAGCTTAACCAATGCACCCGTGACCTTCATGTGATATATGGATGACATTCTTCGACCTTTCATCAGCAAATGTGTGATTGTTTACCTAGACGATATCTTGATTTTCAGTCGATCATGGGAAGAACATGTTCGACGGCTTTGAAAAGTCCTAGATACTCTTCAACAACATCGACTCTATTTGAACATGGACAAATGCTCATTTGCGATGAATAACATCAAATATTTGGGGTATGTAATCGACTCTACAACCATTCACGTCGATCCAGACAAAGTGCAAATCCTTAAATATTGGCCCATTCCTCAAAACATTCATGAGCTAAGAAGTTTTCTTGGCTTGGCTAATTTTTATCGACGATTCATATTCGGCTTCAGTCACATAGCCTGGCCTTTGAATCAGTTGACTAAGGGAAATGGGAAAATTTTCTTCAAATGGACATCGACACAACATCAAGCTTTTGAGTAGCTCAAACACAAGCTCTGTATTGTACCAATACTTGTGTTACATAATTTGCATCATCCTTTTGAGATTGAGATAGATGCATCGGACTATGCTTTAGGCGCAGTGATCTCTCAGTCTGGTCACCCCGTCGCTTTTAATTCCAAAACTTTCAATGACACCATCATAAGGTATTCGACATATGAAAATGAACTATATGCCATTATGCAAGCCCTTAAGAAATGGAGACATTACATTCTTGGTAAGGAGACAGTCATTTTTACTAATCACAATCCTTTACAGTTTTCCCCATACCAGTTGAAGTTACAAACAACTCGACAACTCAAGTGGATTAATTACCTACAACAATTTAAATTGGTAATTAAGTATCGGAAAGGTAAAACCAATGCCACAGTCATTTGTTTGAGTCAACCACCCATTACTCTCCTTTTTATAGTGATGAGTATGTAGGTCTATGACACCACTACTTAGCCTCAATTGTATTCAGTAGACTGTGACTTTTATGCAATTTATTGACAGCTTCAAACCGACCCACCATCTACTACCGACTATTTCCTGAAAGATACCTTGCTATACAAGCTTGGAAAGCTTTGTGTACCGACAAGTGAGCACTGACAGAAGCTAATTTGGGATGTGCACTACAGAAAGACTGCAGAACACTTTGGAGTAGCGAAGACCCTTGCTATCCTCCAAAAGTATTTTTATTGGCCTTCACTTAAGTCTGACGTCAATAGGTACATTCGATCATGTGTAGTTTGTGCCATTGCTAAACTACCGAATTGGTGACAAGGATTTTACATGCCTTTGTCGGTTCCTAGTCGACCATGGGAATCTATTTCTATAGAATACTTGATGAAATATCCTACTACCAAACATCAACATGACGCAATCTTAGTAGTAGTCGACATATTTTCCAAGATGGCCATTCTCATTCCATGCAAAATACTACGACATCGCAGCAGACTACTCAGCTCTTCTTTGTACATGTCTGGAAACATTATGGATTACCGACGACCATCTTTTCCGACGGAGATGCCATATTTGTCAACATATTTTGGAAGACTCTCTAGCAACAACTCGACACGAGACTCTCCTTATCGACAACTTTCCATCCTCAAACAGACGAACATACGAAAATTGTGAATCACTTGGTAGTACAATTACTCTGCATGTACAACCACAAGCATCGTCGAACATGGGATGAAAGTCTCCCATATATACAACACAGTTACAATTGTGCTCAACACGGCTCTACGAGCAAGAGTCCATTTGAGATCTGTTATGGATTTCAACCATCAGTTCCCATCAACTTGATTATTTCATTGACACAATCGAACGACACCGACTCTAACCGACAAGAAGTTGAAAAAGCATTGAAGTTTCAAGATCAAATCTACAACATCCAAAAAAAAGCACAAGAAATGTTGTAACGAGCTAATGCGAAAGCTAAGGCACAACATGATCAGCATCGTATTCCTCATTCATTTCAAATTGGGGATAAGATCTAGTTTCATCTCAAGAAGGTACGCTTCACTGGTCCATACAGGAAGTTGAATCCTTTGCGATATGGCTCGTACAATATTCTTAAGCAGAATGGAGAAAATGCTTTCCAGCACAACATTCATTCATGCCTAAGTCTACATCCAGTATTTAATGTGGGTCTACTTCGACCATACCACGCACCACTGTTGGAATAGAATGACTTGCAGACAACAGAACCCGAAGACATCCATCCAGATGTTCAGAAGCCTCTTCCTTGCGACACCATTGTGGGATGATGAATACGCCATACAAGGACGAACGCAATTCCCTTATTTCAAGTGGCTAAAGCCGGATAGCTCCTAGCACAAGGAAAGTGGTACTTTGCTACTGAACTCACCAACAAGTTTCCTCATTTGGACAAGCAAACAATGGGGACCATTGTTTCTTAAGGAAGGGGGTATGATCAACCCAACAATTGGCATTGTTTGTCGACTTCGACAGGTTCAACATCAAGTTCGACAAGTCTGAACCTCAACACGAACTCGACAGGTCCAATATCAACTCAACAGATTCAGCGCCTTGACATGCATCGTCGACACCAGCAATCGACGTGACTACAATAGATTGCCTCTCTTTCTTCCAGTCATCTATAACAGTTGAACTTGTGAACCATTCCAACTTCTCTTGTAACTGAACGTAACGAGCAGACAACCCAAGCGTTCTCAACACTCTATTTAAGCATGTACATTATTGTAATATAAGCAGAGTAATGAGCATAATACAACAGTAATGAAGTAAGAGAGATATGTTCGAATTCCTGCCGCTTTTGTCTATGTGTATGTTTATGTGTCTAGTGTATTTCCTGCTTTGCTTATTCTTAATATGCTTATGCCATAACAATATTCGATTCATTCAATCGAATTGTTGTCCCCATCATGTGCTTGGGCACCCGGATCAAAATGCATATAATAAAGTAGGGCTATTAAATATGATCAAATTTGACTAAATTTTGATATAAATGTTATGATGCCTATTATTCAGGCCTCAACTACAAACTATCACATATAAACTAAAATATATATATTGGGGTGGATGAGGAAGGGTCGTCTTCCTATTGCAAAAAGAGGAAGGGTTGTCTTCCCAATCATCTTCCTATTGCAAGAAGACTACAGAAGTATTTCTTCCTAGATTGTAGATAGACGATGCAAGTATACTCTCAAAATTTATTTTTGTTGGCAAGTGGAAGAACCCCCTAACTAGCATGTTTGCCATTGGCTAAGTTACCACAAACCTGGAGCATCTAAACCGTCAAAATCACCTTGGACCGCACCAACCCTTAACATGGTTGGATTTTTTTGGTATCAGTGGTAAATTTTGAAGTATACTTACCTCATCAATTTAAGAAGAAATATTTGATGAATATCCTCCGAGCCCATAGTCCCACAATGGATAGTGTTCCAATACTGAAAGTAACGAAGAACTAAAATGTTTGGACAGGCAGTGTTTGACAATCGACTGATTTGTTCCATTCATTGGAATAATGAACAGAAGAGCTACAATGTTTCCACCCTTCCCTAGTGGCGGTGCTGTCAAAGCCTGACAAGACATTACAGTACATGACTGAGGAGGGCCACTTCTTTCTGGTTGCGGTCTAAATGAATTCATTAAGCATTTGAATGATATGGATGTACTTCAAACACAAAGATTGCGGGGTAGAAAGTGGGGGAAAGTGGTTTCTAACGTCACATACAGACTCACAAGTCCATTTAAATCTCTGTCAGTGGAAGGGTCGCAGAAAGAGACAGAGCAAACAGTAAAAACAACGCACAAATATTCCTTTTTTATTTTTTGTGGCTCTACTTGAATTTTACTAGTTCGGTTCGATCACACAGACTGATCCAACAGCGATGATTTTGGTGGCAGTCAAATAACTATTCCATCCAAGAATCAATCAAAATCCAACGAAAAAACCGAACAAAAAAATAAGTTTTCCGTTTGTTACACGAATACCCTAATCCATAAACATTCACATCTCCACTTGCTTGGCTCATTAAATGTATGATGTAGAACATCCACCAAACTTTATATATATATATATATATTATAGTTGGCTACATATGCCCAAACTTGTACTTTGCTGGCCAATAAATAGCAAGACAGGGTGGGGTATCCTGATAGGCCATTGGATCTTGAGATTTTACTTCAAGCATTATGATCAATAGACCATTGGACCTTTGAGATTTTAATTAAAGATGTAGACCCTGCAAAAAAAGCTGGCTGTGCTTGATGTGATGCGCCGGGAATCTGGGTGTGTCTAACTGTCGTCATTGTCTGCGTAATATATGAACATAGGAATATGAATATGTAAGTTGGGAAGCGACAGTTAACAAAATACTAAATCAAGAAGAAAAAAATAAAATTGCCATCTCAAGCAAAGAATATGAATGTGACTCTCTCTGTACAATATGCCTGAAAGAATTTCTAAATATATGTTTTACCCATTAGTTTTAGAAAGCAAACAGAGATTATGAAGCTGTAGAAATATCCTTGTAGTTAGCTGTTAGAGGCCGATAGTTTGAGCTTGAGAGTCCTTTTCTGGTTGGCTGCTCCTGCCTAGAAAAGTAGAGTATGTTATCGTTTGTTTTTTCTCTACGGGCACGCAAAAGGGCACTGCAATCAGATGTGGCGAAACTGGCAAAGTTGGATTGGATAGGGAGTGTTTGAATTTAAGTTCGAAGACAGTGGGATGGTGTCACGTTATAGCGACGGGTCATGGCATGCGCTGCTGTGATTGTACGTTACAAGCTCCCCCGGTCCCGCCTGCCTGGGATCGAATACTTGGACAATGAAACAATCCACGGTCCACCGTCCACCCAGCATGCGTACTCACCAGTGGGTCCTTCAATACAAACCTTCGTACACCCAATCTCCACAAGTATCTTTAAATGACCTAATGCATTTGGATTATCCTTTTGAGCAAGTTTTCTTTACAATTTTGGTGGGGTTTTGCTCTAGGTTTTAAGTTTTCTCTACAAATTTGATATATGCACGCTGAATTTCCAAGTTCTCATTCATTCTTAAGATGGGGACTTGAAAATCTATATAAATTTCCAAAATTTCATAATCAAAATTGTTATTTTATTTTCCATAGCCAAACTCTCCACATCCCTGTGCACAGAAAAATGTTCGCTTCACCGGTGCGTATGTATTTGGGGTAGGCGCTAACTTGAATGAAAATGAATGGATTGTTGCGTTGGAGCCCAAATTTTGAAATGTGTGCTATTCTTGAATACCGCATCGCATCAGGAGTGCTTTTTGTTTTGATAGCTGCCGTCATTTGGGAATCTTTGCGCTTCCCAGTCAACCCAGTTATCACAGATTGAGATTGAGATGACAAACATCCACATTTGGTAGGTGCACCGCATTCTGATCTGATATTTGATATTTGAGCCAATTACAGTCCAGCGTATTGTGCTTTACTTGCATAAAACCTTTCTTATTGGCTAGCTGTCATTGTATTTAACAGTGATTTGTCGTTTTGCGTTTTAGAATTGATGTTAAGCACCCAGAAAAAATTTAAGGGTAAAGTTTCTGACTACTCTTGATCAAATCCAGCTTAGCGAATGTTGGTATAATTTTAAAGTACTTTTGCAAATTGTTTTTTTTTATGACAGTGACAAATCAGATTTACTAGTCACAAAACTTTTGTAAAATATCTACAACATAGGTAATTTTCAAATTTGAGAGAGGGATATACAAAACTTAATATTTAAAATAATTTAAATATTTAAGAGGATTATTTTGTTTAGAAAAATTGAATTTAGGTAGGAAGAGTAGTAATCATTTCTTCCAACTACTTAAATTATATTTAATAAATTTTCTTCTATATTAAAGTTAATAATTTCTTTGTAACATCTTAATTTTTATTTAACTTTTAGTTTTTGCTCTCCCTATGATGTGATATTATTTTGAATACTATTAATATCCTGCAAAGTGAATTTTTTTATCAAATTTCCAATAATTTGACTAAATTAAACTTTGTCTATAAACCATCCTCTAAAAAGTTGGTCTTATATAAATTTTAAAAAAGTTTAGAAAGTCTCTCAAATCACAATATATAAAATATTTATAATCATAAACCATGATATTAAAAATATAAATATATGTGATTAAATAAATAAATAATTTGTTTAACCATTTAAAAATAACTATAATTAAAATAGTTTTATTTTTTATTTTATAAACATTTATTTATTTTGATTTGATCATTTCAAAATTTATTATTCTATTACAATCATTTACTTGGGTGCATCACCTAGCTTGTACTTGGGTGCATCACCTAGCTTTCCTCGCATGGGTGAAGTCATAACAAAATTATTAGTATTATATTATATTAATATAATACTTTTACTTATTGCAATTTTAAGTTTTATAAAAAATCATCTTTCGCTGACTTTAATGACATTTTATTTGAAAGTTTTAAGAAATTATATTTCGTTGACTTTTATTCTGTACCGGTTTGAACAAAATCAGAAATTTACATTGACTTATTTTGATTTTTAATTTATTTTTGAGTGCGGTGAAAGAAGAAAAATGTTGTAAAACATATTTATAGGAAATAGTTTAATTTTTTAAATATAATATTATTAAAAATATATATAATTATAAAAAATATTGTTAAGTGCAATTCTTAATTATATAGAATACAGTTGATTGCATTATTTGCATAACTCATGACCTTGTTAGTGTAAGTTAATCAAATATATCAAGAGTGCAATTTTATGGCTTTTAATATCTATTTCATAGTGCAGCATTTAATGCTGTTGTGGGGTGGATGTGAACTATTGGATTGGATCTAATTGTTTACATATACTCTTAGCAGCATTAAATGTTGCAATGCTAGGTGGATATTGAAGGGCCAACTTTATGACTATTGCTCATTATTACACGTTGTTAATTAGGTTCAAGGGTATTTTGATTGTGCTTGTTGTGTATCTAACACTTAAAATATCGCAATATAGTAAAATATATATAATGTACACCAACCTAAATGTGAACATGGAGTGCTATTTGACAATTTAACAATAGATAAGAGATTAAAAGTTATATAATAATAATTTAAAGAATAGAAGAACCTCTTCCAAATACCCTAAGACATTCATTTATCCAAATCACATGTTAGTATCTCAATGATATTGAGCTTTGTATATACCATGTAAAGAAAACCATTTACAAAATATTCATTGTATAAAAAATGCATGGTTGTGACTCCAATGACAAATAATATGAGAGAGGTAGTTTTAAGTGACAAAACTAGACACAAAATACCCATCCAATTAATTCAAATCTTGAAATTGTTTCCCTTCGCACTGCTGGTTTTATAGCCTAGCTAGGGGGTGGCATCCACAAAGGAGTGCCTATGGTTGGGTGGAAAATTTCTCACACTCAGTTAGTTGCTTAGATCATGATAAGACAAGTATCATATCTTTGCTCTAAAAATCTATTTTTAGTTGTGAATATAAAGATGTTATACTTATGAGTAATTCCATAGTCTCACTCATTGCACATGTAAGCATTTTATTGGGTCAATCCCTTTTATGTATGCATTTACCCCATTATATATACAAATATCACCATAAATGTCTCCCTTTGGTTCATAGAGGATTTCCTTATATTACAACTCTCTTGTTGCGATCCATCCATTCAAATTCAATTATTTTTTTGTCTTAATCCTTAATAGTTTCAATTGTTGTATTATTTCTTTCCTTTGGTTCCATGTGTTGTTGTTGTGACTTTTCTAATTTTTTGTAGTTGTTGATATTTGTTAATACCTTGTCAACAATGCTTCTATAATTCCATATTCCATGAAATATTGATTATTCCATCTTCTCCCTTAATAGTGTCAATGTTGATCTTCTTGTCTTTCTTGGAACTTTATTTGTAATGAGAGTGTCAATAGGATTTCACATTAGATGGTATCATTTATTATGCACACACATGTTATCCATTTCTTTTAAGAGACAGTGACATCCTCTATCGTCTATTCTTGATCTTTGATTACTTTGGCCTTTGAGATAATACCATCATATTTGACATGTTTATTCTCAAGATAGAGCTTAACTTCTATGGTGTTCTTCTTGAATATTGTCTTATTTCTTGTTCTAAAGTTGCAATATGATGTTATCCATCAAATTCTTATGTCCTTCTTCAATTCTAAATTCCATTTAAAAAGAAAAAAAAAACTAATCAATGTTTAGGGCTCCTTCAATCTTCTTGCAAATTTGCAAATGCTATGTGCCAATTCTTTACAAGAACGTAATAAACTAGGATACACACAATGTACACAAGATATACATGTGGAGCATAACACCCAAAGAAATAAAAGAGATGAGCTACACAATAACCAAACAATATGAGAGCCTCCTCCAAATACCCCAATACATTCTTATGTCCAAATCACATCACAATCACATCACAATATGAGAGAGAGATTCTTCATTTTTTGAACACCATTTTCCCATTTTTTTTACTAGTCTATTCTTGTTTTAATTTATTGACCTTCTTAATGAGTGCTTTATTAAATTTTTATTTTGACACCTTATCACCCTTCTTCTTGATTTGTTTTTATTATCTTTATGCCATTTGGAAAGTTATTTGTTATATACATTGAATTCATCTTCAATTGTATGCATCTCTTTTATATTTTTTCTCTTGGATTCATCTATTTGAGAATATGTATTCAAATACTTTCCATGTGGTGTTTTGTCTAGTAGCTTCATCAAGACTTTTCTGCCACTTAAAAGCTCCAACTTGAAAACAAAAACCTACCCCATAAGGAGTCATACAAGTTTCCTTTACCATCCTTAACCATTTCAAGAAATCGATTTCATCGTTATTTTCATATCCCTTAAATGTAAGCATTTCCATTCGTTCTGATTTAGGGTCTAACCCAAAAATCTTAGATTATAACTACTTAACCTTCAATAAGTATTCAATTAGTTACAATCATTCTGCCAATATATTCCCCTATTTCTCTTATTTTGAATATTTTTTAATCACCTTGATCAAACATTTCAGTTAGAAGTTACAATAATTTTATGTTAGCATACCTTTTAAAATATTGATTTGGAAACTATCATACTAATTGACCTTATGCTTGATGTAACTTTGAGATGTTTTCATCTTAAGTTTGAAATGTTGGCTTGTAGTAGTCTATCATGTATTCTCTACAATGCCATAGGTTTGACCAAATTTGGATGTGCCAAGATAAAGTTATGGTAATATTCATAAAACTTGTTGATTTTAACCCTTTCAAGAAAGAAAACTTGTACAACCTACCATGTGTCCAATTTTTTAGATTTTATTCTAAAACATGGACATGAAACACTATGGTTTGTCTTATTTCTAATGCATCTAGTGGAACTCAATTTTAGTCTCTCTAACTTAATATATGATTTTTTTATTGAGATCACTTGTTTGAGACTAGTTTCGGGACTAGTGAAAACCTTAAATGCAACAACCTATAACTATCAAATTATATCAAATTGGAATCCTAATTTTTTACATATCGTCCTTCGCTATGTTCTCTCGACACTCTAAAAACTTCATTTTCTAAAAAATATTTGAGAAAAAATAGAGTAAAAATGATATTATTGACTCGTTTTCAAATATCCAACCAATGATTATAAGCTTTGATATCAAATGTTATGTACCTAAACCTTAAATATCATAATATAGCATAGTAAACAAAATCTATAACAAATATGAATGTGGATCGCCACTCTACAATATATAAGATAGATGAGTAACATAATAACTCTTTAAAGAATATAAGAACCTCCTCCAAACACCCCAACACATTCATATATCCAAATCACATGTTTCTACCTCAATGATGGCTATATTTCCCTCTATATATACATATTTTATTGGTTGCACATGTGGACATTTTATTAGTCCAACCCTTAGTACGTACACATTTACTCCATTACATATACATTTACCCCCATATATGTCTGCCTTGGGGTCATACCAAGTATTTTGAAAATCTATAATAATTTTCCTTAAGTGTTGTCTTCACCCAACTAGCTACAAGCATGCTATTCAAGAAACCAAAGATGTGGAGAGGATAGATAGTGTGACAATCATTGGTAATTCAACAAGATTTAATTTGTGATATATGTGCAAGTTTCAAAAAGAGATGAATGCTTAAGATTGTATGCAATAAGAAGAAATTAAAGTAAGAAAAAAATCCATTGACAAGTTGAGCGGAATGTTAAGAGTTGGTTCAAGAGGAACCATTTGCATGCTTTAAGGAGCATTATAATGCCAAAGGTGCATTTTAAATGCCAATGTGCATAGTATTTACCAAAGGAAGGTATATTGTAAGTGGATCACAACAAACCGTAAGGAATGAATAAATGCCAATGTGCATAGTATTTACCTAAGGAAGGTATATTGTAAGTGGATTTCTACAAACAATAAGGAATGGATAAAAAGGGTATATTGTTGAAGAAGGGTGAATTGTTAGTCATAGCTAGAAAAGGAAGCTGGGAGGGTTTCATAAGATAATACAAACAATTTGTTGAGGTTGGAATGGTTGGAGGAAAAACTGTGGTGCCTAACAAAATATAAATGTTGGAGTGGTGTGAAAAGTTTATGTTACTAAAAAATGTAAAGGAATAAGAAAATAAGAGTTGTTCAAATTCCTCAAAAGATCATGCAAATAAGAGAAGAAGATAAAGATGAAGAGGAAAGCGTTGTAGAGCTAGTATAACTCTGTCTTCCATTGGTATGAGAACAAAATGATAAAAGTAATACAAAGAATTATAATATGTTACAATATTTCTTAATGGGATCATTGGGTTTGTTATAATCTTTTCATGGGAATTGATGGTATAGTCAATGGTTGACTTGTCTGAACATAGTCGAAAAAAGTTAGATTCGACAAACGATTGAAGTCTAGTTGATGGGTCGACTAGGAAATAGTTGAATCATTCATAGTCTAAGGGAAGGTTGATTGGTCTTCGATGAGTTTCAAACCTCGATAAGTTGACTGGAATTTGATGGGAATAAAAACTAGCGAAAATTCGACGGGAACTCAAGATGATTTGAAGCTCAAATTGGCTTTCAACCAAAGTTGACTATAACCAAACAATCAACAAAAAGTTGGTAGGAATTTATGGATCGTCATTAATGAAGTAGTTGGTTGTAACTAATTTGGTTATCATGAATTAGATTATTGCATCTATAAATAAGATGTGATGAAAAGAAAGAAAGTAAGAAAGAAGAAAAAATGAGATCGAAAGGTGTAATTTAGTTGACTAATATGGTCGAAGAGAATGTAAGAGGCCATGCTTGAGTTCTAACGATATAGAAAATCATCATTGTAAATTGTTGGTTAAGAGTATTTCTAATAAATGAGTAGTTAACCTCACTAGTTTACTAGTCTTCCCAGTCAAGTTTTTCCAGGGTAATTTTTGGGTAATTTCTGTGTACTATGTGAATGTGTTATGTGTCATCGTGTGATTCTATTTAATTGTAAGAATCATATGCATAATTGATGAATAGGAAACTAGACCCCTAATAATTGGTATTTGATGCTATATTTGGATTCAAGGGGACGCCTTTGTTATTGAGGATTTTTTGGCTTGGTCCTAGTTATGGGATTTGGAGTATACCTAGTTTCAATGGGAGTTCTAGAACATTGATTCTTAGTTGAAAATGGTTGGACATTTTCAAAGATAGAAATTGAGAAGTTTAATGGAAATAATTTTCAGCTTTGGAATCTTAAAATGGAGGATCTGCTCATAGATCAAGAGCAATGGGGTGTTGTTGAACCTAGATCAACTCTAACTGATATGTCAAAGGAGGATTGGTAAAAACTCAATAGGAAAACAAGGGGTACAATTTGACTTTGTTCGAAATATATTGTAGTGTTGAGTGTCTCATAAGAAGATGTTGCAAATAAATTATATGATAAGTTAGGGAATTTGTACCAGTTGAAATCCTTGGTTAACAAGTTATTTCTTTGAAAAAGGTTTACCTTATGAGGATGAATGAGGGGACTCATTTACAGAGCAATTGGATGCATTTAACACTGTGATTAGTTATTTCTTGTTTATGGATATTAAAATCATCGAGTAAGAGAAATGTATTAGTTTGTTGTGTTCTTTTCCAAACTCATGGGACCAGCCTTTTGTGGCTATTGGAAGCAATAACACCACATTGAATACCGATGATGTAATTGCATCTCTATTGTCAAAATAGATGAGATGAAAGAGCATGAAAGGATCGACCCATAATGCTTTGATGGTGGGAGGTCGATCAATCAAAAGCGGTCTGGTAGAAAATCAAAATCAAGGGGTAGATCAACGACTAGGTCTAGATCTCAAAGTAATATTAAGAGAAAATGCTTGCAGTGCAGTAAATTTAGGCATTATAAAAGTTGGAATATTATAAACCCACTCTATACTTAGGATAATAATATTTAATGATTTCTGATTAATTTCCTATCCATTAGCCTAGATCGTTGGCATCCACTTGCACCACTTGGTCAACACTTGTCATATATACCCTAGGAGCTCCTTTATCATGATTATCATTAGATATTTCCTACTTTATTGACTTCCATATTTAGTAACTTCACCTTTTTGCAGGTTGTCTTTATCTATTTTATTTCTGCTTTTCAGTGGATAAGGTAAATCTAGTCAAGTAGGAAATTGTTATCTTTTGTTTCCAACCCATCCTCCATGATTTTCTCTCCAGATTCCATTAATAGCATGGTTTTTATCACTCATGACTACTCACTCATGATTCAACCAATTTGTGAGGTCCTTGACAAATTTGGAAAGTGCTTTAGTCACCTATGGGAATTTATCATATTTAGTAAGCCAGCTTTATCAACTAGCATGAGTTGTCTTCTAAGAAACTCGATTTTACCTATCAGGGATGTATTATTTATGTACACTATGTTGATCAATAATAGATGGAAATATTTATGGATCATTCTCCACTTCTCTTGTGATTTAGTCTCATTATTCTTCTCTATATTTTCTTCCTTGTGCATGCTTGTGAGAAATCTCTTATAGATAGATCTTTATCTTGTGTTTTCACAAGGTATTAGAAGCCTTGATTTTTACATGGAGTAATATTCTTCTTGGGAAGAAGAGAAATATTTCACCTAGATCAGGAACAATTGCATGATACCATGTAGAACAACTAAGATCCAATGTTGTGTAAGAAGGACTGAAAGTTCTTGAAAGTTGTAATCATATCCAAGATGATGTGATGACTTGGACTTCAAACCAGTAGAGATGAAATCAGCTCCAGATAGGTTAAATAAGTGTACAAGCGAATGCATAAGGTCTCCAACTTTATTTACATTGAGAGGATGTGTGCAAGTGATCATGTAGGGAAAACGATAAGGCTTAGGATTAGGGAATGTGAATGCATAGACTCCATAAGTTGACCTAAATTCCAAAGTATACACAATAACATAGAATAGCACATTAGTAGACTCTTCTAGAGCATAAACTAGTAAATCATCCTCTATGGTATAAGTATGAAAGGAGGAAAGAAAGAGATGTTCAAAATATTCAAGGAAGCTATGAGTATTGATGCTAAGAACAAAGGAGGAGATGCAGAAACGCATCAGATCAAATATGGTGAGTGGTATGACACAAATAAGATTTTATCTATCCATTCAAACATCCATGAAGTCACTGAGTTGTGCACCATCAAGGAGAGAGATATGCACAAGGTGTGAAGGATTTGGCATATGGATCTCGGAAGCTATGATATAAGACATCAGGAATATTGAATGTGTGAATGAATCATCAAAAATGGAAATGGAAGATCCATTAGTCATTTCTTTTTTATCATCAACATCATAAGAAGATGAATCATGATCTTCAAATTCAAGAGATACAGAAAAATATGGCTCTTTAATATTTTCTTCTTGATAGAAAGATGAAGCATTTGAATCAAATAGAATGGTAGGAATAGGAACTGTATGAGAGACTTCTTCATCATGAATAAATTCATCAGAAACTATAGAGGCCAAGACATCTTGAGAGAGATCACAAGAGGAGATGTTGGGTTCGCTCCATGCTTCATCTTCTTCTACCTGCACACCAAAATCTTTGTCCAAATTGTTCCAAATCTCAAATGGATACTCAACCGAATCTATGAGATGGTGTATCTTTGGAGACAATGCCAGACACATAATTCCATAATATCTATCACAGTCATTTATCTAGTCAATCTTCTCTTCATAAGACTCTAGTTCTCTCATTACACCAATGGAGACATCAAGGAGACATTGTCTCTTCAAATATGTGCTCATATTTGGCTTCCAATTATCATAGTCGAAAGGAGAAAGTAGAGGAACTTTTGAATCCATATTGAACTTGTTGCACCTGCAAAATAAACCTCTGTATCTGAAAATGAGGATTAATTGATGAAATCCAAAAGCTATGATACCATGTCAGAATTCTAAATCCTTGATGGTGGAAATAATTCTATAAACAAGCTAAGAATCTAAGGACACAATTAACCTCACAAGGAATTGTAGAGAATTAGCATAAGGAGAGAAGAAGAAGAATAATGAACACACATTAAGGAATGCTCAATGGCTGATGATTGATTGATATTAGAGTTCCTAGAAGACAAATCATGATAGCTCATAAATCAATCTTACTAAATATGATAAACCCCCATAGGTGACTTAAGAACTTTCCAAATATGTCAAGGAGCTTACGAATTGACTAAAGCATGAGTGAGTGATGATGAGTGATGGAAATAATTGATAATCATGGAATTTGGAGATAAAATCATGGAGGATGGGTTGGAAACAAAAGATAGTAGTTTCCTAGTTGATTAGCTTTACCTTATCCACTGAAAAGTAGGAATATAGTAGGATAAAGACAAAATCTGTAGGAAGGAACAATTACTAATATGGGAAGTCAATAAAGCGGGTAGAATCTAACTAGAATTAGAATAAAGGCACTCCTGGGGTATATATGGAAAGTGTTGACCAAGTGGTGCAAGTGGATGCCAACTATCTAGGCTAGTGGATAGGAAATTAACCAGAAATTATTAATATTTGTTATCCCAAGTATGAGTGGGTTTATAATATTCCAACACTAAGACATGGGAAGATATAGAGTACATAACACATGTTCCCTATGCTACTGTAGTAGGTAGTCTAATGTATGTTATGGTATATACTCAACCTAATATTTCTCATGCAGTGGGAGTATTGAGTTGGTACACATTACTAATTTGAAAGGAGCACTAGACTGTTGTCAAGAGAGTATTAAGGTATATGTGTCAGGGAAAAATGGATTATGCAATATTATACCAAGGGAAACCTAAAACCAACAAGAAAAAAAATGTACATGGTTATGTCAATTTCGTATGGGCTGTAGATTTCGACCATAGACGGTCGACTAGTGGATATGTTTTCAATTTATTCAGTGGGAGAGCCAATTGGATGAGTAGGATACAATCAATTGTTGCACTGTTAACTATTGAGGTTGAATACATAACAATGTTACCACCCATGTAGGCAAAGAGGCAGTTTGGTTGTAGATATTTTGTTCAAACATTGGGCTTAAACAATAATCTAGTAGGTTGGATTATGACAACCAAATTGCAATCTTCATAGCAAATAAATTTGTATACCATTCAAAGACAAAGCATATTGATGTACAATAGCATCATTTTTTTTATAGATATGGCAGAGAACCAGAAAGTGTTGATGGAAAAGGTGGACACCTTGAAAAACATCATAGACTCATTAACACATTTTGTGAGTATCGAGAAGTTTAATAAATGTAGAGAATCAATGGGCCTATTGGACGTGGTTAGATGAACTGAAGTTTGAATCTCTTAATTATGCAAATAAAAAAACAAGGGTTGGTGGGTGTGTTATCTTCTTTGCATGAAAATCAACGGTTTAGTCATTGGTCGACTATGTTGAACATAGTCGATAAAATTTAAAGTCAACAAACGGTTGAAGTTTGGTCGACGGGTTGACTGGTTCATGGTCCAACATAAGTTTGACCGATCATTGATTAGGTGTCGAACTTGATAGGTTGTCTAAAAGTTGAAGTGCATAAAATCCAGCAGGAATTCGATGGGCACTCAAGATGACTGGAAGCTCAAATTAGCAATTGACCAAAATCGACTCAGTCAAGTTGACTGTAACATAATGATCAATTGAAATTTGTTAGGAAGTAATGAATCACCATTAATGAATCATTCACTTGCGACTAATTCGATTATCATGAACTAGAGCATTGCATCTATAAATAAGGTGTAATGAAAAGCAAGAATGTAAGAAGAAAGAAAAAAAGAGATTGGAGAGTATAATGCATTCGACTAATATGTAAAATTTCATGCTTTAGTTGATATACAAAATCATCATTGTAAATTGTTGATATTGCTAATAGATGAGAAAACAAGCTCACTAGTTTGTTGGTTTTCCTGGTCAAGGGTCTCTAAGGTCATTTATGTTTAGTATGTGAATGTGTTGTGTGCCATTGTGTAATTCCATTAAACTATAAGAATATTGGTGCATAATCATTGAATAGGTAACTATATCCCCAACATGGACATTGAAGTGGAAAACAATTACTTGAAATTGGATGGAGTAGATACTCACTTGAATATTTACAAGAAGATAGTTGTAGAAGGAGTTTATGAAGACGAAAAGCTAAGTTCAAGAGTACGTGAAATCACTTATTTGATGATAGTTTAGGTACATGAAGAAGGCATTGAAATGAGTAATCACTCATATAATAATTGAAGGTGAATATTGTTTGCAATTAGAAGAAAACATAGCCGAAAAAAATCCTAAGAGGAGAAATCAGAGCAATTTTTTTGTTCTTGAATATTTGTATTTTTCTATTGTATTTAAAATGTAGGAAAATATAAAAGGAGGTAAGTCCTTACATAAAATGCCATTCTTGAGTTGAATAATCCAATATGAGTGCGATTTGAAGTTTTGATTAAAGAGAATAACCGCTTTTCACACTTTGAGGAAAAATTGCATGCATTTAAAGGTGCATTTCAAATGCTCATGGGAATCATATTTGCCTAAGAGAGATATGTTGTGAGTGGAAAATTGAGTTGTTGGTAAAGCTACAAGGAATGGGTAAAATATATATATTCTTGAGAAATGGCGCATTGAACTGTTCATTATACATAGTAGTAGATGGAAGACAAGGAGATATACATTCAATAAAATACCATCCTCAAGTAGTTTTGATTCCTATGTTTGAATGACACATTGTTTCACATAATCCAAGTGGTTTCTAAGAGGGTTGAATTAACGCGTATGGTCAAATTGTGGAAAAGGTTGGAAAATTCAAGGGAAAATGTATGGTGTTCAAGAAAACAAAAGCAAAGGTTAAAGAGGTCTAAAAGGTTGATGAAAGGAAATACCTTAAGGAAAATAATAAAATAGGATTTGAGATAATACCAACATAAATCATTTTTCAAATACCTTAGGAGGATCATGCATGTAAAAAAAGAAGATAGAGGTGGAGAGGAAAGCATCACAGAGCTAGTACAATATATCCTTCCTTCAATGGGAAAATATATTGAGAAATGTTATAAAGAGAATGTTGATATGTTGAATGATCCATTAGAATTAGAAATTCAAGTGGATAATCCTTACTTCAAAGTGAAGGGAGTAGATACTCACTTGAATATTGATAAGGAGATAGTTGTAGATGGTGTTTATATTGAATATGGTAAACTAAGTTATAAAGTTGATGAAATCACTCCTTCGATTATCATCAAGGAGGAGGGGAATTTGGGATTAAAAGGATAATTCACTCTTATAATCACTTAAAGTAAAGAGTCTGAGAATGAGGGTGAGAATGTAAATAGATAAATGAATGAATATGATAGGAATGAGAATAATTTGCAAGTTGTAATTGATATTCAAGAAGAGGATGCAAACTTGATTATTCTAGTGAGAGTAATATAAGAACTACCATTTAGAAGTGATAATAGAGGATGAGAATTTGATTATTTCTAAAAAGGTAAGAGAAGAACCACCACCTAGAAGTGGTAATATTCATGAATTCAATTTTGTATTAGTTTTCGAATTGTGAAAGGTGTTGAGGCCTGGAAATTCGCAGGTGGCAACAGTAAGGGATTCTCCCCAATCAGCGTTCCCAACTAGCCCATTGACTGTTTGGAATAGGGAATCCGTCCAGTTTGCGGTCCGGCTACCGTAGGTCAAGAAACAAAACAAAGGCTTTACCGGTTGCGGCACGGCCCACCGAATTTTTTGTATTTTGACTTTAAGAAATGAGATGCAAGTGCCTAACTAAATGCAGAGCGATCAAGATGCAGGGAGCGGTCACAATGTGCTGCGCAAGTTCTTACCTCTCGTCTTATGCTCGCAAGCAACCAAATCAGATACAATAAGAAATAAACTAACTATCTAATCTATCCCTAGGGAGCAAGGTTGTCATTATGGGCGAGCAATACATCTTGCACATGCATTATGAAGAATCACAGATAGCTGATATTTCTTTCAAGACACATGAACACTTACAGATATTTAAATAACCAGATAGTCGATCATTTTATAACAACAATAATTGCACACAGTGGAAAATATCAAAAAAAAGATACCGAAGAACATTCAACAAGAACATAGGTTCAGGAAATTAAACATTCTCACAGCAAATGAAACACCGCTGAAAACGAAATAGTTCCTCTTCAACATTATTCATCGAGTCACATTGATACATTCCATTCTACTCTCTCCAACAGGTAAAAATTGCAGTTTCCTTTGCAAAACGAAGTAGTTCCTCTTACAAGCAAACATTTACAAAATTTTCCAGGGGAAAAAGCCCTGTCTCAATCCCACTTTCAGATATTTAAACTACAATTTGAGACCCTTCGGCTGCCTCCTCTCTCCCCCTCTCAGCTTCCCAACGCTTCAAATCCTTCTACGAGCTATTGAGTAACTGACAGCTCTTCAAGCTCTAGCTCTTCGTTGCCATTCACGCTGTCTTTTTCTTCTGGACGTTTTGTCAATCATTTTTTTGTGAGTGTTTATCTTCTGGTCAATAACGGATAGGTTTTCCTATTTCGTGCCTCTGTCGTTTGCTTATTTTGTCCTTTTCTCCATTTTGTCTTCCTTGTGATTGTGCCGGTTTCGGTTCGGGCAAGCTCAGTCTTCACCCAGGGTCGCCACAGCAGTATATCGAATTCCTCCTGCAAACAATTACGGTGCATTATTTGTTGCGAAATGGGGTTTTAAAAATTAACATTTTCTGCCATGAATGATAAATTCACAAGAAACTAGCCAGGTGCATCCGGCCAGAGTCTCGATTAAGCTTTGGGCGGGAAAGTCATAAATCGGTAGTCGGCAAGCTTTGGAATCGGACAAGGACAAGACTTCGGGAGCCGCAACGGCGGAGGATTATAGGGACCGGGTGAGCAAAACACGGCGAAAAGGTTTAATCGGATGTTGGCGGGAAACTTCATTAATCGAGCGTCAGAAGGATGATACATTGGGAGCTGAAAGAATCTCCCAGCCGAAACGGCGGACGAGCCAAGGCTGAAGACATAAGCTAACCGCGGGTGGGGAAAGGATCAAAACGGATGTCGACAGATACTCGCATCGGCAGCTCACTAGCTCTCCCCAGCCGCAACGGCAGGAGGGTATAAGCTATGGTCTAGCGATTTAAGGCCAAAACGAATCGGGCGTCGGAGGAATCCAGACTTCGGACGAATAAACAATCTTGGAGCCGCAACGGCGGAGGGGCTGGAACTTTGCAGCTTCCGATCTAACAATGAAAAGAGGCCCGATCAAAGGAAAACTCAATGATTTAAACAATGTTAAGGGTCAACTGCAGCCAAAGTCATTTTTCCTTCGCGAAGGCTGCTCTGAAGCACAAGATTTTACTTCTCCACGACCAGAAATCCACGACTTAACCGAAATTGAACATGGGGGACATAAATCCGCGGGCATCCAACTTCAAAGTAAAACAAAATAAGACACACTCTAGAGGTCCAAGAGTTCAACGATTAGACTGTGCGAAATAATGAGGAGGGTCCCAGAAATTAAAACATTAATTTGGGGGAGAACAGTTGTGGCAGCAACAACTGGCGATTACCTGGTGAACCTAGATCTCTGGGTGATTTTTCTTTGAGTGGCAGACTGTTTCACAACAAAAATGCATCAGATGAATTCTTCCAGCTATCCAGATGGATTTCCCAATCGACAGAAGTGTGGATCTTAATCATTGATGATGGTCCATTGGGGAAAAGGAAAACCGAGACCCTCAAGTCCAGATAACTATGCTGAGGCCAGAGTATGAGCTTCATTATTACCTCTGTTTTTAGGTAGCTAACAGTGTGGACACCACGGGGTTATAGCAGACAGTAAACAACAATATTCATTTGTTCCTCATTCCCATGCCATTTTAACACTTTTGTGCTTTTGGACTTTTGTCCCTTTCATCTGAGTCCTTCCGTACGCCTTTCTTACTGAATTTTAATTCAGGATCCTCTATCCCATAGTGCCCTTTTGTGTGAGTGGTGTACTTTAAGTTTCAGCTCACGGACGGAGAGGATCTTTTGGCAAGTTAGTATTTATGATTCAGCACTTGCTTCGATTTATGATTCTTTTATAGAAGTTTTGACTCTTTACTTGCCTTTTGGCATTCGTTTCTTGGCATGGGATCATTTATATTTAATACACTGTTCACCTTGCTTCTGCCCATGGGTCCTTTACTGTCGCCCCTTAGAACATTTTAAATGTGACGTGGATGGAGCCTCGACATAGTACTCCAGACTCTTCGAATCTGGTGTAATTCACAGGGGTTAAGCAGGACTTCCATGCACACAACATTTTATTCGAGAAAACCGTTAGGCTGGAAGAAATCTTTAGCAACACACAGGCTGACACTCAACGTATTTGCTATTCCCAAAAGACCTTAATGTCCTCCAGACAACCGCAAGTTCATTCCCCTTATTGAAAATCAAAAACTTAAAATTAAATCGAATGAAAGCATGACTCGAAAACAAACCCACAACTTATTTATATACAAGGCAAAAAAATCAAAGAAACTCAAGAAAAGTAAGGTTTGAGAACCAAACCATTAACTGGCAAGTTCTCCTCCCATCCCTGTAAATCTTGCAGCTTATATGTAGCAGGGCCAAGTTTGGCTACAATCTGAAAAGGGCCTACCCATAACTGCTGGAACTTGGTATGCTTTCCTTTCTCATCATGGGGGTGATCCCATTTGAGGACTAAGTCTCCTACCTCAAAGTCTTTTTTCCCAGCTTTATGTTTGTCAAACCATCTCTTAACTGACTCTTGCTGCTGTTTAAAACGTTCTCTAGCCTTGGATCTGGCCTCTTCTGCCTTCAGGAGATTATATATTCTTATTTGGAGAACCTCATCATCCGACCCCCTATACTCTTGAGCTAGTATGGAAGATGGCAGCATGATATTGGGGGGCAGGATAGCTTCCTTACCGTACACAAGGGTATAGGGTGACACTCCTATTGCAGACTTGGGGGTGACTCTGTCAGCCCACAGGGCGTTGGGTAAGGCTGAGTGCCAACTTCGCTGGTTTTCTATGACAGTCTTCTTCAGGATTCTAATGAGGTTTTTATTGGAGGATTCAGCCAGGCCATTCCCTTGCGGATAGTAGTTAGCAGAATAATATAATTTTATCCCTTTATCATGAGCAAATGCCGTCAATTTAATTGATGAAAAGTATTTGGCATTATAAAAAACTACTGAAATTGGAACTCCAAACCTGGTCATGATATGATCTTGTAGGAAGCTGATGACTTCGTCCTCGTTGATCTTGTGCAATGGGATAGCTTCGACCCAGCGGGTGAAATAATCAGTCGCAGTAAGAATGTACTTGTGCAGCAGGTAAGAATTTGATTTTATTTCCCCGATAATGTCCAACCCCCATTGTTCAAATGGTTATGTGATCATAACAGGCTTTAGGGGTGCGGGCCTTGGGCTGTCTTCCACCACACCTTTGACAAATATCGCATTTCCTGACATGTGCATGTGCATCCTTGAAGAGTGTAGGCCAATAGTAACCGGCTCTAAGGATTTTGTGGGCTGTAGTGTCGCCGGAATAATGTCCCCCAACCGGACCATCATGTAATTCTGCCATTACTTTCTTTGCATCTTCCTTTTCTAAACACCTAAGGAGAACCCCGTCATAATTCTTTCTGAATAACACTCCCTCGACAAGATGATAGGAAGCTGATTTGAGACACAGAGCTCTTCTTTGTTTGGAATTCCAATGTTTTGGTAATATCCCCGACTGTAAGTAATGCACAAGGTCCCTATACCAGGACTTAGGAGCTGTAAACAGAGGGCATACATCCATTACATGCAATTCGGCTTCCTCTTCCCATGCTTGTTCTTCGTTGTTTCTACTTCCAGTCATCAATTTGCATAGCCCTTGACCTTTCACTATAGTAGCCGGTTTGAATTCAAGGTCGTATTCTTGAAGGGTTGTTACCCAGTTGCCCCTTCTTTCTCCCAACTCTTTCTGAATGAGAAGAGATCTTACCGCTGGGTAAGGGACTATTACCTTGGTCCGATTTTTTAATATATAAGGCCTGAAAAGCTTCACTGCCTTAAATACTGCGTAAGCCTACTTATCAATGGCTGGGTAGTTTAATTCAGCCCCTTGAAGCCCAGTGCTCATGAAAGAGATTGGGAATTCATCACCCCCATCCTCCTTTTGTGTAAGCACTGCTGCCAATGAATCATCGGATGCAAATGTGTACATAATGAAGTCTTTATCAAAGTCTGGACTTTTCAGGGAGGGCGCATGGGCAACATCAGTCTTGATTTTGTTGAAAGCAGTCTTTTCAGTTTCAGTCCACTTAAACTGTGCATTTTGCTTGACCATCTGCTGCAGTGGCTTGACAGTCTGAGCAAAATCAGGCAAAAACCTATGCACGAAGTTTATTGTTCCCATGAAGGATTGCATTCCTTTTTTATTATGGGGCATGGGGATTTGTTCAATGGAATTAATTCTTTCTGGGTCTATAGATATACCTCTCTTTGAAACTATATGCCCTAGTAATTTTCCTTTTGTGATCGCGAATACGCACTTCTTAGGATTGAGGGAAATGCCATACTTTCGACAGTGCTCAAAAATTTGCTTTAGGTGGAACACGTGCTCCCCTCTTTTATTTGAAAAAATTGTGATATCGTCAAGGTAGACCACCACACTTCGTCCAATCAGTCCACGGAAAGCTATGTCCATAGCTCTCTGAAACGTCGCGCCAGCATTAATCAGTCCAAAAGGCATTCTTCTATATGCGAAAGTTCCCCATTTAGTTCTAAACGTTGTCTTCATTCTATCTTCCTCAGCCACTAACACTTGGTTGTAGCCAGAGAATCCATCTAACAATGAGAACAATTCAGAACCAGAAACCATCTGTAGCAATTGCTCCATGGGAGGCACTGGATAGTTGTCTTTGTCTGAGGCGCGGTTTAAGTTTCTGAAGTCCACGCACAGTCCGATTTCTCCCGATTTTTTTCTGACCGGCACCAAATTTGACACCCACTCAGAATGCCGGACTTTAAAAATAATCCTAGCGTCCAGCAATTTTTTCACCTCGCTTTGAATCAGTGGCTCCAACTTGGGGTGCATATTCCTTAACGACTGCTGATATGGCTTGACACCTGCTTTAATAGGGATGATATGATTAATAATGCTGGTGTCGTAGGTCTTCAAATCTGCGTAAGTCCAGGCAAAGACATCTTTGTACTGCTTGAACAAACTGACAAACCTATCCCTTTTGGCAGGTGAACAGCATTTGCCGAGGTTCACAAACCTAGGATCCATCTCAGTCCCCAAGTTTATCAGTTCGAACTGCAGGGTTGAGCTGTGCGTCTTTACATTAGCGGGTCTTCGGAATTTTTCATTTAAGTCAAACATCTTCTCTAATGTTCTGACTCCTTTAGGGACAAAATTGTCAAATTTCATCTCGGCTTGGTGTTTTTCATCATCGATGATCGCTCCTTTGAATCCATCCTCATTGGTCAAACATTCTATGATTTGCTGGTCATCATCGAACACCCTCAGATTGGTGATCATATTTGGTACGGAGGGCCTGAAAAGTAATTCAATAGAACATCTGTTATTAGTGGGTACCAGCCTGGCAGCTGATGTGGCCAAAAGATCAGCGGCCGCGTTTTTCATTCTTGGGATTGAAACAATATTGAATGCATGAAAACATTTAAGCAAATCCCATACCTCGCTTTGGTAAGCTTTCAAGTGGGGGGAAACATAATGTATTTGATTTCTTATTTGCTTCACAACTATTTTTGAGTCCCCAAAAACTTTTAAATTACTAACCTGTAGCTCGATTGCTTTCTTGAGTCCCTGCAGTAGTGCTTCATACTCAGTCGTATTGTTAGTACACTCAAACTATAATCTACAGGACAGGAAGTGTTTATTTTTTTGTGGATCAATGAGGACACAGCCGGCCCCTGACCCTTCTAAAGTTTTAGATCCGTCAAAAAATAAAGTCCAAAAAACATTATCTACTAAAAAAGAATCTACTTCTACTGCTAAATCTACTATTTTACAATCAAACTCATCAGCCTACGAGAATTGAAGGACTTCAGGCTGGGTGTCAGATGTGTCACTGGCCTTCTCCGCTTGATAGTTTCCTGGTTCCAGTTCAAGAAAGTAGTTTCCCAACGTAGGTTCGACTGGTATATTCTTCTCATCCAGTTGGGTAACATTGTACTTCATGTGAGGCTCTCTCAAAACCTTAATCTGATTGGGGCTTCCTTTGTACGGCAACCATAGGTGTGACCAATCTGAGGCGAAGTATCCATTCAATTTAGCTGACCAATATCTGCTCAGGACTAGGCCATAAGCGTCTGGTATATCAGCCACCATGATGTTGATAACTTGGCATACTTTGTCATTTGATGCCAGACGAATTAGAACGTCCTCCATTTCACCAATTACCTTAACGTCTGTCCTATCCAATTGCACCACCCTCCACGTGGTTGGCTTAAACTGCCCATTGATTTTCTTACATACTGATACGGGCATGACATTAATGGACGCCCCTGAGTCTACTAGACAATTGTGAACATTATGATTAAAAATTTCAAATGTCAGGAGGAAGGGTGGCTGTTTAGTTTTAGACTTACCTCCAGTGCTAGCTTCTCCGATTTCTTCTTCGTCCAGAGGTTGATTGTCAGCGGGCCGTTCCTGTTCTGATGTTTCCAGCGCTTTCAACAACTTTTCCTTTTGTTGAGGTACTTTGCACATCTCAAATAGCGGGACGTTTGCTTTTATCTTCTTCAAATCTTCAACAACGTCGTATTCAATTTGCTGTTTAATGGACTGAGATTTATCAGCATTCACCATTTCTTTATTTAGTTCAGGCAGCATTATGTTCTACTTAGGATCTTGGCTGGTAATAGTGAATTCCGGAGTCTTATCAGCCAAGGATTTATCTTGAAATTTCTTCCTGATATTCCTTTGCAGCCTTATGATCTTTGGGAGTAAAATACTGTCATTGCTGACCGTCCCTTGACTTCTAGTTGTCACGTTAGCTTCCCTGATACCTTTGTGTTTTTTAGTTATATCCTCTTCTGCATCGAGTAGAGAAACCGAACTCCAAAATGCCATGGTCTCTTCTTCTTGTTCTTTTGCGGAAGTAGAAACAACACTTTCTTGCCTTTCATCATCATCTTCTTCTGTTAGTCTCGAATCCGACATCTGATTCATGACTAACGTCATTGAATTTATCCATTGTGGGCAGTTCCTTTCGGAATGAGGTTGTTGATGAAAGGTACAGAAATTTTCCATCCCTATATCTGTTAGATTCATGGATGCAGTTTTTTGAGGAGGAGGTTGGGACTGATTATTGTCCTCCCTTTTCTTATAATATGGCCTGTAGAACTTTTGTGCTTCTTTTTCCTTCTCCAAGTCTATGATCTTATTGGACATTTTTTGCATCATTTTGGCCATATTCTCCAGGTCTGGTGACTTTTCTTCCTTAGGCTTATTGAACAGTAAGGTCTTCCTTCCTGCGCCTCTTTCTCCCGATTGTTCTGGATATTCTTCGATACTTTCTCTTTCCACTTCCACCACTTCTGCTTCTTCATAGGTCTCTGTCAAAGTAGGCTTGGCCCTACCTTTGGCAAAAATGGCCAAATCTGGACCCAAAGCTTAAGTGTAGTACTCAATTAGTACTTTGTCTGAAGGCTTGTCTGTTTTGGAGAAATTTTTTAGATATGCTGCAAACCTTTGCGTGAAACTATGTACCTTTTCTTTTTTCTCTTTCTTCAAAGCACACAGTCCTTTCATGAGGGCGGCGTGAGTCTTTTGGACTGCATACTTACTTCTGAAAATTCTCTCAAAGGTATCCCAGTTTGGGATAGAGTTAGCGGGCAATCCAAAATACCATGAGGCCACAGCTCCTTTGAGGGTATGCGGGAAAAGTCTACAAACCACATCTTCATGTTCCCCTTCCCTTAATCCTTCTATAGCCAGATAGAAACTCTGCAAATGATCATCTACTAATATCTTCTCATTGGGATCAAATTTAGGCAACAACTTCTCGAAGGCTTTAGGTAGGTCATGCAAAGGTGGGGTGAGGTTTAGGGGTGATCTGGCTCTCCAGGAAGGTGGTGGTGGATTTGGTGGGTTGGGCGGAGGTAGGTTTGCATTAACGCCGGCCATGAGTTGAGGTGGAGAGTGCGGAGGGGAACTGACAGGAGTGTGAGGAGGTGAACCAACAGGGGTGTGAACAGGAGAACTGTAAGGGGTGTCTGGGCCTACTTGGTTCAAAGGCAATTCAACTTCCTGTAAGGCG
>LPNX010398569.1:146923-200188 GCA_001517045.1 Pseudotsuga menziesii
TGCAGTCCGACTACTGTAGGTCAAGAAACAAAACAAAGGCTTTACGGGTTGCGGCCCGGCCCACCGAATTTTTTGTATTTTGACTTTAAGAAATGAGATGCAAGTGCCTAACTAAATGCAGAGCGATCAAGATGCAGGGAGCGGTCACAATGTGCTGCGCAGGTTCTTACCTCTCGTCTTATGCTTGCAAGCAACCAAATCAGATATAATAAGAAATAAACTAACTATCTAATCTATCCCTAGGGAGTAAGGTTGTCATTATGGGTAAGCAATACATCTTGCACATGCATTATGAAGAATCATAGATAGCTGATATTTATTTCAAGACACATGAACACTTACAGATATTTAAATAACCAGATAGCCTATCATTTTATAACAACAATAATTGCTCACAGTGGAAAATATCAAAAAAAAGATACCGAAGAACATTCAACAAGAACATAGGTTCAGGAAATTAAACATTCTCACAGCAAATGAAACATCGCTGAAAACGAAATAGTTCCTCTTCAACATTATTCATTGAGTCGCATTGATACATTCCATTCTACTCTCTCCAACAGGTAAAAATTGTAGTTTCCTTTGCAAAACGAAGTAGTTCCTCTTACAAGCAAACATTTACAAAATTTTCCAGGGGAAAAAGCCCTGTCTCAATCCCACTTTCAGATATTTAAACTACAATTTGAGACCCTTCGGCTGCCTCCTCTCTCTCCCTCTCAGCTTCCCAACGCTTCAAATCCTTCTACGAGCTATTGAGTAACTAACAGCTCTTCAAGTTCTAGCTCTTCGTTGCCATTCACGCTATCTTTTTCTTCTGGACATTTTGTCAATCATTTTTTGTGAGCGTTTATCTTTTGGTCAATAACGGATAGGTTTTCCTATTCCGTGCCTCTGTCGTTTGCTTATTTTGTCCTTTTCTCCATTTTGTCTTCCTTGTGATTGTGCCGGTTTCAGTTCGGGCAAGCTCAGTCTTCACCCAGGGTCGCCACAGCAGTATATCGAATTCCTCCTACAAACAATTACGGTGCATTATTTGTTGCGAAATGGGGTTTTAAACATTAACATCTTCTGCCATGAATGATAAATTCACAAGAAACTAGCCAGGTGCATCCGACCAGAGTCTCGATTAAGCTTTGGGAGGGAAAGTCATAAATCGGTAGTCGGCAAGCTTTGGAATCGGACAAGGACAAGACTTCGGGAGCCGCAACGGCAGAGGATTATAGGGACCGGGTGAGCAAAACACGGAGAAAAGGTTTAATCGGACGTTGGCGGGAAACTTCATTAATCGGGCGTCGGAAGGATGATACATTGGGAGCTGAAAGAATCTCCCAGCCGAAACGGCGGACGAGCCAAGGCTGAAGACATAAGCTAACCGCGAGTGGGGAAAGGATCAAAATGGACGTCGGCAGATACTCGCATCGGCAGCTCACTAGCTCTCCCCAGCCGCAACGGCAGGAGGGTATAAGCTATGGTCTAACGATTTAAGGCCAAAACGAATCGGGCGTCGGAGGAATCCAGACTTCGGACGAATAAACAATCTTGGAGCCGCAACGGTGGAGGGGCTGGAACTTTGCAGCTTCCGATCTAACAACGAAAAGAGGCCCGATCAAAGGAAAAATCAATGATTTAAACAGCGTTAAGGGTCAACTGCAACCAAAGTCGTTTTTCCTTCGCGAAGGCTGCTCTGAAGCACAAGATTTTACTTTTCCATGGCCATAAATCCACGACTTAACCGAAATTGAACATAGGGGACATAAATCCACAGGCATCCAACTTCAAAGTAAAACAAAAGAAGACACGCTCTAGAGGTCCAAGAGTTCAACGATCAGACTGTGCGAAATAATGAGGAGGGGCCCAGAAATTAAAACATTAATTTGGGGGAGAACAGTTGTGGTAGCAACAAAAGAAAGGGACACAAAAGACTAGATGTATATGTAGAAAAACAGTGATGAAAGTGAAGGAAGAGTTTGTTGAGTATGAGGCATTGACTCAAAAGAAAGAACCATATGTGGTAATTAGTAAAGAGAAAATGACATCATGGATAGACCAGTGATTGTTTCCAGGTAAAGCACAACAAAATAAAAGAAAGAAAAGATAGATAAATCTATAGTGAAAAGATAAATTTGTGACCGACGAAAAGTGTGGGGGGTTCTCTTTAACCTCAAAGGATAACCAATTAAGTGTTATTCTAGGGACCTAGGAACTAGAACAATTTTGGAAGAACTACTCGCCCTTTTGTAAGATTGCAAGATTCTCCTCAAGGATAGAATTGACTTTGTAATATCCTCTGTGACTCTTCGTTGATCATTGGTTATATAACCAACACTAACCTTCCCAAATATCTCTATGTTCAGTGTATAATAGAGTGAATCAAACATGAATTACAAGCAATGGAGAAGGTGCAATTTTTCCACATAATGATAAAGATGAATGAGGAGGTTGACTCATTAACCAACTAAACATATCAGTTCAATGAATCCATTCTATGCATTAATCAATATGAGAACATGTGGGATCCCATTCCATAGTAATTGGATCATGGGATTTAAGGTTCATGGGGGGGTCACAATTCCCAAGACCTCTTGCACGATTGGTATAATACAAACATGCATTGTAAGCATGTCAAAACCATGTTTTTGTAACAAGAACATATATATATATATATATATATATATATATATATAAGCTACAAAAATGCAGAAGAAATAGATATATAGATCCATCAATCCATTAACATTCTTCCTCTCTTAGAACATAGACAAGAATTTCTATTATGTAGTTGTCTTTCCTATATTTTCTATTTCTACTAAAATTCTTGCATAGACTTTACAATATGTTCTCAGGATCGAAATACAAAAATACTTAATCATGAAAATATTTCAAGGAGGTAATCATGAAAATATTTTGAGGGACTTTTGTGTATCTATGATCTTTTTCATTCTCCTTCCACTTGATATCTATTGGTTTTTCTTCTTCTGCTGGAGAAGATGGAATATTTAGGTATGGGACCTTGTAGAGAAGAGGAGACGAACCCTCCATGGAGACTTTGGGAGAAGGGTGAATTTTTATAGCTTCTATTTCAGACCTAATAGCACCGCTTTCATCTTTGAATATCTTCTATTTCAACTTATGATCTTCAAGGATTTTTAATGTGATCAATTGTTAAGTCCAAAGGCCCTAAATTTGGATATAGAGTGAGTGCATTGTCAGTTGCTTTGTTGATTCCGAAGGCCCTAAATTTGGATATAGAGTGAGTGCATTGTCAGTTCCTTTTCCTCTTTACTAGGAAGGACCTCATGCCTTTCCACTTTCACTCGTCTCATAGCTCCTTTACGCTTCCTATCCATTCGACAAGACTATATTCCATCCCAAGAACTGATAAGTAGCAATGCCATATTTCTTTTACATTCTCAATTTTGTGGGTGTCAATGTCTACATGAGAAATTCGCTTCATTTTAAAACATTTCGATATTTCATGAATTGAGCTCATCATCATTTCCAATGATGGAATATTTACTCCCTCAACCTTCCTCGTGCATTTTGGTGAATCTATCCCATAATTATTGTTGGGCCCAGAAATGGCCCCTTTTTGACCACCCTTATCCACCTCTTTTTGCCTCATCCTACCCTATTGTGCATGCTAAACATACTTTTTTCCCTAACTTGGCCCTCAAGTCACAAAGGTATGGTTAATCATTGTCTTATTTTATTAATGCTTAGGATTGTGGTAATCAAGGCTCTACATCTTAAAATATGCTAACATATGATTGGTTATAAAGGTATTTCGAGATATAGAGAATGCAGGTGTAGTGGGCCGAATATGCCAAGGGAAGGATGGACATTCATTGCTAAAGTTGATCGCCATCCATCCCATTGCTTCCCAAAGAACGCGGTCCCAGTTTATTATTCCATGCGAGTTGTACAAGGGTAGCTGCAACAGATTGCGACAGATTTGGAGGCAACAGTGTGTCGTTGCTCAAAAGTAGCTGTGATCTATGGGATATCTTCTCAATCAATTAGGATCATTATTTATGGGTCGAATAACAACTTCCCTATATCTTATATTCTCATCCTGCCACGACTGTAATAGTTATTGTAATTGAGGCAGCCTGAAGATCATAGATCTTTATGGCTTCCCAATAATAGGGATAAGATGTTATGATTGAAATTGTATAAATATGGGGAGTTATTTTAAGCTGGGGGTTGAACTTTTAACCAAATTATTGTATCAGCTGTGATTCGGATTGTGTGATTCATCTGCCATCTCTAATACAAGGAGTTTGATTCAGATCTCAGTGTTTTAACGTGTGTTACTTCCAGCATCTCTGTGTGAAGGCTGGGCCCGCCTTCCCATAGGGATTGCTGAGTTGATTAGGAATTATATTTATTCTGTTGTATGATGTTGTGATAATTTCCTTTCCTCATAGAAAGCTACAACAGTTATTGATTTACAATGTGTTATTAATTGCATCTCTTGGAAAGCTGCAGTGGTATGGTGTGTTAGTCGACTATATAGGTTAATTGTCTTGCATGCAATTGTGCGATAGCTGTGACAACTCTGTTCATCCCTAGTTCTTTTAATTGTTGTTCTGTAGATATTTGCAGTTCATTCCTTTGCTTCTGTAGTTGCAGAACTTCATCGCTGTACTTTGAATTTCTAGAATAGTTGAATTCAATTCATACTCTTTGGATTTCTAGAATAATTAGATCAAGATAATTGGGTGAATCTTTAGATGGTTTGGCAATTAGGATTTCATTTTCTGCAAGAGTAATCTAGATGTGATTTCCCGAATCTTTCAATTCTAGATTAAGAATAGTAAAAGGTAATTGTGGTTGTATCATTTAGAAAGTAAACTAGATCAAGTGGATTTTTGGGATGAGCGTAGCTGAGCAGAGAGTAGGATTATTTACTTACAGCAACTCAGTGTTTAAAGCATATATAGTGCATATTATCCTTGAAATAAAATACTTCCCTGGGTTGACAATAAATATTGAACACTCTGTATGTTAGCTTTAATTAACTTGCATATCGGGTGCCCAACATTTTGGCGTCGTTGTCGGGGAGGATAAGTATTAGACACTATTGTAGTTGCATCTAGTATTGTCTCTATTCAGTCTGCTTCAGTTCTTTTTCCGTTTGCATGTTTTGGGTTGCATGAATACAATAAGGGTATAGCGTGATCATCTTACAAATCCTAGAACCCCGCAGACCACTAACGTTGCAAGTAGCCGAGGCCGTGGGCGAGGTCCAGAATTAGTGAGAAGAACATTCATTGACGATATGGTTGATAGAATCAATTCTTCTACCAGGGCTCGCTATCAGGAAACACCCATCAGAAAAATCCCTACCAACCCTGGAGTGGCAGCATTAGGTTCTATAGTGGAGAACACACGAGGAGCTGCAACACCCTCGAATATCCCCGTAGAGGAGGATAGAGTTAGCACTGTAGGATCAGCTAATCAAGATCTGATCTATCACATTAATGGGAAGGTTGTGACTAAAGAGGAGTGGACACAGTTCCATCAAAAATTCATCGATCAGTGGAAGAACGAAGAGGATAGAATAGAAGAAAATATGAGTAATAGACATGAGTTCGAAGAGGAAGAGGCAATTGGAGAAAATCATCATCATGAAGGTAATTCCCTACCTGAAGGGACGATAGCTACACTTCAGTTCCCAATTCAACAACCAGAAGGGATAGCCCCCATGAAAAATATATCGCCATCGGTGTTGCCCCACTTTTATGGAAGAGCGACAAAGGATCCAGATGAATTTCTTTTTGAATTTGATATCCTCTGTTGCAGCTATGACTACACTGCCAACGCCTAGAATCTAAAACTCTTCCCTGCCACTTTGAAGAACAATGCATTATGTTGGTTTATGACCTTGGGAGGAGGAACTGTCACTAATTGGGACAGGATGAAATAGGTGTTCCTGGAGAAATATCAGGAGTATTGCAATACCAAGGATAAGAGAGAAGAACTATTTAAAATGGTACAGAAGGATGATGAAAGTCTGGAAGATTTTGTCGAGAGGATTTTATATAATGTGTAGAGAACTGGATAGACTAATATGGGGTTAGATGTGCTCAAAATAATCCTACTTCATAGGATTAGGGATGATTGCCTAGATATGTTAAACCTATTAGGAAAGGGGGATATCTCCAAGGAGTCTTTCGAGAAAATTGTGGAACTGTGCAAAAGGTACTCCAGGGGATATTCCAAGAATAACAGGCAGGACAAATGGGACAAAATTAGAACGTGATATCTTCGATAGAACTCAGAAGTCATCTAATGGACGAGCTACCCGTGTAGAGATACGAAATATCCTCAAAAATTTCAAAACAGAAATGATGAGCTCCATCTCCTTAAAAATAGATGTCCTGAGGGAAAAGCAGAAACAAGTAGTAGAGGATCTCACACTAGGTGTATTTTTCCCTAGATGTAGAAAGAACCACCCTCTGAAGGAGTGCCCGCTCGACAAGATAGAAGTATGTCAGTTGTGCGAGCTAAACCATGGCACAAAAGAATGCTCATCACTACCTCAAGTGAAGGTCGTTCTGCAGGCATCAACTTCAAAGGTGGAACCAGCCTACTTTATTGCACAAAAGAAGCCATGGCAACCTCGAAATCAAGGTATGACTCCAGACTCGTTTCCATTTTTGAGTAACATGAATAATTGGAATAATATATAGCATATCTATACACAATTCTCTTCATCTTATTCTAATCCTCAATGGTACCCCTCTCAACCTTCAATGCAAAATTTTAACTCCTGGAACCCCTGGGCTCATCCACCATAGCCATCGAACCAACTAAACTCTTGGTCTCCTGGATGGAGGAATTTCCATCCAGGGAACCAGTTTCCCCATAATCATCCCTCTCAATAGCTTCCACATCAACCATTTTCTCAACAGCCATAACCTCCTCAATATCCTCAGCCTTATCAGCAGTCGCAGCTGCAACTCCAGAATAATGTTGTCCCCAATATGCCAATACGACCTCAGCTTCCTGCTCAACCTAACCCTAACCCAAATAATAAAATAGTGCATTAGTTTGAGATTGTCAACATGCTTGCCTACTCCCTTACCCTTGTACCCTACAATGATATCCTCCTACGATCAGTAAAGGTAGTGGAGCCTTTGATCATCAAGGATGTTCCATCCTCTGTTCATGAAGAAGGGACGAATCCACAGTATTTATCCAAGGCAGTGACCCCCATTATTGAAGATGTTGAACATCCTACTAATATGCTGGCTGAAACACAGAATGATACATCTATCGACACACAGCCTACCCAGCTGATTAGGGAACCATCGTACCCTAAAATATTAATGCTATCAAAGGTAGTGAGACAACCTTAGTTTAACCTCTTAGGAGAGTTAAAAAAATATTTATGTTAAAATTCCCCTCCTTCAAGCCCTTCAATATGTACCTATCTATGCTAGAACTGTTCGATATCTGTGTAAAAGGAAACCAGGAAGGATACCTAGGGATCCTCCCATTGTTCATGTCGTAGGGAAATTATCTGCATTAATAATGGGAAAAACCCTCTTGGCCAAATACGATGATCCTGGAAATCCCACTGTCACTGTGCAGATTGGGCATACACAGATAGCCAACGTACTAGTAGACTTAGGAGCAGCAATTAATGTCATGACTATTGAAACTGTAAGAAAATTTGGGCTCACTAATCTCAGGCCAACCCCCACCATTTTAGAACTGGCAGATAGATCCACTATTAAACCTAAAGGAATTTTGGGTGATCTCGTCATCTCAGTTGATTCGTGGGAGTACCCTGTTGACTTCTTGGTTTTACAACCCAATTCATAGCTAGGAGGACACCCATTGATCCTAGGAAGACCCTGGTTAGATATAGCTGATGCTTGCATCAACTGTCGATCTGAGTCTAGTCTATGACCATATCAGATGGTACCGAGATAAAGGACCTCACTCTCTATCCTCCAGCTCGACCGGGCTTAGAAGCTGAAACTCCGTTATGGATGGAGCCAGAGGAAGAAGAGGGCGTTCAGCCATTATTAACAATAGGGAAGGCCTTGACTTTTAAAGATGAAATTGAAGACGATGCCATTAATAATTTCATCAGTGAACCCACTTCTGTCAATAAAATTTTTTATCAGATCCTAGATACTACTCTAGGTGAGGAGGAACAAGAAAATATCACAGAAGAGGCATTAGTCAGTGACACTCATATAGTTCTAGTATTGAAAAATGTGAAAAGTGTTCCTATCGAGGTAGAGTCTGGAAAAACCCTGAATATTAATCCCAACCTTTCCCTGGATGAACAGAAGCGCCTAATCAGTCTCTTAAAAGAACACAAGGGGGGATTTGCATGGGAGTACACAGACATGAGGGGTATTCCCTCTAATCTGTGCACCCATCATATTTATATCAAAAGTGACTCCCGGCATGTGTGCCAGCCTCAACGACGAATGAACCCCAATATTAGGGACATAGGGAAGGTAGAAATTCAGAAACTCTTGGAAGTGGGATTTATATATCCCATTTCAGATAGCGAGTGGGTGTCTCCACTTGTAATAGTACCCAAGAAGAATGGTAAATGGAGAGTCTGTGTGGACTATAGACAGCTGAACAAGGCAACACAGAAATATCATTTTCCCTTTCCTTTCATCGACCAAGTACTTGACACCTTATCCAAGAAAAAGTTTTTCTCCTTCCTGGATGGGTTTAGCGGGTACAATCAGATCTAGATTGCTCCTGAAGACCAGGATAAAACTACCTTCACTTGTCCCTGGGGAACTTTTGCATACAGAGTGCTTCCCTTTGGTTTATGCAATGCACCAGCAACATTTCAAAGAGCCGTGATTGGCATATTTTCAGAATTAGTTAATGATAGTATGGAAATTTTTATGGATGATTTTACTCCTTATGGTAGAGATTTTGAAGAAGCATTGAAAATTTGGAAAAGGTTTTAACTCGTTGTGAACAGACCCAACTCTCTTTAAGCATTGAAAAGTGCCATATGATGATGAATGAAGGAGTCGTGTTGGGGAATTTCATCTCTGTTGATGGAATCCAGGTGGATCCCTCAAAAATCAAGGTAATAAAAAATATACCTACCCCTATAACTCAAAAAGAAGTGCGAAGTTTCCTGGGGCATGCTGGATATTACCGAAGATTTATAGAAAACTTTTCCAAACTTGCCTCTCCTTTGTTTTCACTGTTAATGAAGGATGTGCAATTTGTTTGGAATGAGGCATGCCAAATAGCATTTGTTAAACTTAAGGAGAAGCTGTCCACAACTCCCATCCTAAGAGGACCCAATTGGACCCTACCTTTTCACATTTCTTCAGATGCTTTTGATGTTGCCATTGGAGCAGTTTTAGGACATCAGGATGGTAAAGTACCTTATGCAGTTTATTATATTAGTAAAAACTTAGCCCCTGCTGAACTTAATTATACTATTACCGAGAAGGAGTTCTTAGCCATTGTTTACTCCATTAACAAATTTCGACATTATATTACTGGATATCCTACATTTGTGCACATTGACCACTTGGCCATCAAATATCTAATGAATAAACATGTTACTAATGCCAGCGTAACTAGGTGGCTTTTATTATTATAGAAATTTCATATTACCATTATAGATAGACCTGGAAGAGAAAATGTTGTCGCTAATTTCTTGTCTCATTTTGCTAACAATGATGATGATTTGCCTATTGAGGACTCTTTTCCAGATGAAAACTTATATGCAGTTTCAGCTCACTTCCCTTGGTATGCAGATGTCGCTAACTACTTGGCTGCAGGCAAGCTTCCAACACATTTGTCCAAAAGAGAAAAGAGGAAAATTATTCAGCAAAGTGCCAGGTATTGTTGGGTAGACGGTCATCTCTTCTACACAGGCCCTGATCTTGAGATCAGAAGGTGTATAAGAGAAGATGAAATATTCCATATTTTGAAAGCCTACCATGATGAGCCTTGTGGGGGGGATTTTGCAGACAAGAGGATAGGACACAGAGCACTGAGAATGGGCTACTATTGGCCGACCCTTTTTAGGGATGCAAAAAGATATGTCCAGTCTTGTGATAGCTGCCACAGGATGGGCCAGCCCAATAGATTAGATCAAATGCCTCTTCAACCACAATTGGTGGTTGAACCCTTTGATAGATGGGCCTTAGATTTTGTTGGTCCTATCAGCCCTCATTCCAAGCAAAAATCCTACATCTTGGTCTGTACCGACTACATGACGAAATGGGTAGAAGCTGTGGCTCTTGTCAAGGCCAATGACCAGGCTGTGATTGATTTCCTGTATGGTGAAATATTTACCCATTCCGGGGTACCCAAGGAAGTGGTTATCGATGGAGGACCGTAGTTTGTGTCGCATCAATTTGAAGCTCTGTTATGGAAGTACCATACTCAGCACCAGAGAGCTTCACCCTGCCATCCCCAAGCCAATGGCCAGGTGGAAAGCACTAACAAAGTCATTGAATTTATTATTTCGAAGATGGTCAAGAGCCATCATAGAGATTGGGTTGATAGACTTTCGGAAGCACTGTGGGCTAATTGTACTACTTGGCGCAACACTACAGGTTTCTCTCCTTATGACTTGGTGTATGGGAAAAGTGTTGTCTTCTCGATTGAATTCAAAATTAAGACTTTGAAGACAGCTACGGAGGTAAACCTAGATGTAACCGAAGCTCAGAAGAGAATATTGAATCAATTGAATGAACTTGATGAGAATCGTTTAGCTGCTGTGGAACAGACAGTATTAATCCAGCAACAGAGATCCAATTGGCACGATTGATTCATTAAAAAGAAAGTCTTCTATGAGGGAGACTGGGCATTATTATACGATTCAAGATTCAAAAGGGACTTCAAGGGTAAATTACACACAAGATGGTTGGGCCCATACTTGGTAGATAGAGTATTTGATAATGGTACAGTCCGCCTGGTAACCATTAATGAGAATCGGGCACCATTATTTGCTAATGGTCACAGGCTGCGACTGTACCATAAGCCCATTTCAAAGGAAGCATTTGCTTCACAGATTGCAGCTGATCTAGACTACTAGTTAGAGCAAGGGCGGGAATTTTTCTCTACCCTTTTCAATCCTTAGTTAATCGCTGTAAATCTTACATGAATCTGTGTACATAGATAAACTATTTTTTTACTGTTATCGTTATCTTTTTCTTTTGCACTTGATCTATTTTTTTTTTTAAACAAAGTGTGCAAGGACGCGCCTAAGGAGTGGTGGTCATCATCGGGCCTATTGACCAGGGTCATCCTTCTATAACTCCCTCCACCAAAAGAAAACTCCTTGAATAAATTTATTGCAGCCGCAACACGTTCCTTTATCCTGTTTCGCGCAGCTGCAACACTTTCAAAATTAGTCTTTTACCCCATTCTGCGTAGCTGCAACACCGTAAAACTTTCGCCCTTACCCCGTTCCGCGCAGCTACAACACCATAAAAAATTCCACCTTTATTCCCTTCCGCGCAGCTACAACACCATTTTACTTTTGTCCATTTTGAACTTTTCCGGCAGGTGCAACACCGTCAACTTCCGTCAGCTTAAAGCCTTTTTCCAATTCCGGCAGCTGCAACACCGTTTTACTTTTGTCCATTTTCACCTTTTCCGGCAGCTACAACACCATCAAATTCTGTCAGCTTAACGCCTTTTTTTCAATTTCGACAGCTGCAACACCGTTTTACTTTTGTCCATTTTCACCTTTTCTAGCAGCTGCAACACCGTCAACTTTCGTTAGCTTAACGTATTTTTTCTATTCTGGTAGTTGCAACACCTTTTCTGGCAGCTACAACTCCACCACATTTGGCTGATTTTTCTATAATCCAGGGCTGCGAATTTGCTAAACTATTTGATTTCTCTATGGTTTGCGGCTGTGACTCCTCCATTATTGACAGAACCCTTTGCAATCGTGGTTAGTGACTCCTCTAGATCTGGCTCCAATTCCTTATGCTGGTGATTCTGATTTATACTCCAACACTCCTCATGTTTCTGACCAATTTGAAACGATGGTTTTTGGTTCGCCGATGGAAAAGGTCATTACATCATCCCTGTAATAATGATTACACTTAAATGGCTACACTTCACACGCTCTACTATTCTCCAAAGGTCACCCTCCATCGCGCATTTTCGAAGGTATGGTTTTGATCAACTACTTCATTAAGTATTAACTAGATCTGATAATATTAATCATACCTTCCTTTCTGTGTCCATTATTACACCCCATATCGTTAACTATCCACTCGTGCGACTTAATGACTAATTATGTTGCCTGATAACCACCACCTTTCCTAATTTGGGATAAATTGCAAATAATCCAATGCACTGAAACTTTCCGAATTTACCCAACTCCACTCTCAGTTGTTCATGCATACTCTGGGCTTTAGCCTCCATTGTCAGGATTTGTAATTTGTCGGACTGTAACATACTTCTAAAGGTAGACAAACATGGGTATTCTAGCTCGGCATGAACCTCCAAACATGCGAGAACTTAGAAGAAATGCTGAATTTTTCACTATTTTTCAAGCTACGGGTTGGACTGAATTCTTCCAACGCCTGAATGGATTTCACCGTGAAACAGATCTACAGTTCTCCTTGAATCATACAGAAACCCACTCAGAGGTTTGGGGATTGCGTATTGAAGTCTCTGAAGCAATAGTAGCTGAGGTCACTGGCCTTCCTCAGGTGGGTAGAGCTTGGTTTGGACGAAGAACCCCCAATCCTACAGTAGTACAGGATTTTCTTAGGGAAGGGGAGCACATTCAACTGTCACGGATGGGGATAGCGTTACAGTCACTGCCACGCCCATGGAATCAAGTAGCAATTTTCCTCAAGAAGTATATCACCTGTGAAGGTAGGTATCAAACGGTATATCACTTTGAATTTCCTTTATTATTGCATCTCCATCACAGGGTTTTGCTAAACATTCCATATTATTTATTCAATGATTTACATCATATGGCAGGGTTTGTCCGAATCGCCAAGCATCCAATCTCTTCCCTTACCCACCATGACCTCATTAAATTAATAATTTTACAGACCCTTTCTCAACAAAACCAAACCTGGGAGCAATTTACAGGTCAAGTTCAGTAACCCGTTCTTCTGCCCGATGTTCCAATAGAAGAGGAAATGGAAGTACCTGTACTCATGGGGCCTGTTCAAAATCAAGAAGAGCTGGTCAATCCACAGTTGGGTGGGAATGTAGAGCAACAGGAGGTTCAGAGTCCCTCCAATTTAGTTGGGTGGGGATATGAGACTGGATCGGAGGATCAGTCAGGAGATCAAGTAGAACAATTGGGAGAGAATGTACAAGAAAACCCTGTGGAAAGACTAAATAATAAGGCAGCTCTGATAGCAGAGGTTGAAACTGGAGCAGCATTAGATGCTGCGATAGTTGAAATCGAAGATGTTAGAGCTATGATAACAGAAGAAAACATAGAGGTGGTGACCATTGAATCTTCCCCTGAATGGGGAGGAACCCTGATTGAGGAAGAACATCTTGAAGAACAAGAAAATGTCGAAACAGAAGATATCCCTTCCACGTCAGCCGCAAATTTAGAAACTCCAGCACCACGGAGAAAAAGGAGGACATAAAAAGATGAAATAAAGGCATCACCACCAATAAGACGAAAAAGAACCAGGTCAGTCACAGCAATAGAAGCAGATGGGCAACCCTAGAAGCACAAATTGAGTTCCCTATTCTTAGACCCAAAGCAAATGATGCCCCACAGGAACCGGTCACAGAAGAACCTCAAATTGAAGGACTTCTTTATGAAAATGGGCTATTAAAAGAGGAAGTACAATCACTTTGGAAGGAATTAGAAAATTGGAAGGAAGCGTGCAGAAAACGGAGTGAAAGGAAGTTACACACATTGGTTGAAGCTACAGACCAACTAGAAGGATCAAATCCTACTGAGGCTGGTGACGAGGAAGAAAGAGTGGTTTGTCCTGTGTGTGGAGAAATATTTAACGAGTCTAGTTACAAGATCATAGTTCATGCCTTTGTAACACAACAGCCCGCACCTACAGCTGTGGAAGAATAGGGACAACCTGATTGGAAAGATGGTGAGGCCCCCCAAGAGAGACTCCAGTAAAAGGAAGTAGTAGATGAACATGATGCTGATACACAAGAACCAGCATCTTTGAATATCCCTGTTGAAATTGCCACCCAGATCGGGACAGATGAACTAGAGGATGAGGTTATTCCTGATTTTGTTGAAGAAGTCTGCACTGTGACCCCTGAACCTTCTCAGGACATAGAACTAGTAGGAATGGAACCCCAGTAGCAGAATGATGATGAGGTTGAACAAAACGTTGATACACAAGAACCAACATCCTTGAATATTCTTGTTCAAATTGCCACCCAAATGGGAGAAGAGGAACCAAGGATAGAAAACATTCTGGAATTTAACGAAGAAAGGTGCACCATGACCCCTGAACTGTCCCATGACACAGAGATAATGGAAATGGAACCCCAACAGCAGGAAGATGAGGAAGTGAACCAGGATGTTGCTACACAAGAACCAACATCCTTGGAAATTTTAGTAGAGACTCTTGGGATGCAACAAGAAGCCAACCCCGAATTGGATATCATTCCTGATTTGAATTTAGGAGAATATGAACAAACGCAATCACTATACTCGGGTGATATTGAAATCCTTGAGGAATAGCTCCATATTGAAGAAGACATACAATCCCAACAACATGAAGAAAAAGAAGGGCAGGGCTCTGTTACACAAGAACCAATAGCCTCGCATTTCCCTGTTGAAGTTGCAGCTAATAATCAGGTAGATAAGAAGATTAAAATTCAGGAGGAATTTGTCCCACAAGAACCAACAACCTCACAATTAGCTACTGAAGTTTCTATAGGAGAACCCTAGAAACAGGATGTTGTTACACAAGAACCAGCATCTCCAGAAGTTGTTTCAGGAATACCTGAGGTTGAAGTTGTTGCAGAAGAAATTCCAGGAAGGGATGCTATTACACAAGAACCAACACCCCCAGAAGTAATTTCAGAAGTGCAGAATGTTCAATGTGGCACATCAGGTGATAAGGTGTGGACCGAACTCCCTCAAAATTTTATTAATTTGGATTCTGATAAGGAGGAGCATCCTGAAGAAGAAGAAATCCTGAAGCTTACAGAAGAACTCTCGATCCTAAGAATGGAAGTAAGGAAGTGGAGGAGCCAGGTGGAAAGATACCAAGAAGGGATGGTTTCCCTCGTCGAACATAGAAAGACCATCAGGAAATTGAAGGAAAAATGGGCAGAAGAACTCATGAACCAGAAACTCCATGAGAAATAACTACAGAAGGAGTTAAGGGAGCTGAAAAAGTTCAAGTCTATGCAGGTCGAAAAGGACCAGTTGCATGCTCTTTCTCAGGAATTATTGGGCACCAGAGTACCATCTTCCTCTTACCCTATCTTTTTATTCGAGCAATTTATTTGGTTTAAATTAAGGGCTGTGAAAGAAGGGAGATCATATGAAATAACAACCTTGGCGAAATTCTTGGAAACATTTCTGGGAAGTAATTTTGAGGACCAGAATTTGCTGTGTGAGCTTTATTTGCAAGATATGGCTTGTCCTTTGGACCTCCATTCGAATCATGTTCCTTTTTCAGGCGATGTTCAGCTAAGGGCTTTTGCCTCCTTTGTGAGCAATCATGTTCAGTGGGAAAGGTATTTCCAAACTTTTTCTCACAATGAAGCCCACTCTAATCTTTCGATCTGAAGTGAACCTCAGAATCCTCGTATTATCCTTGCTCGACATCATAGTCTACTCTCATGTCCCATCCAAAATCGGCATATAATGGAACTATAGGAAGGGGTTATTTATACTTGTACCAGCCAGATTTCCATACATCAACAAACGGCTTTGGAAGGTAGTCAACACAGATGGCAGGTTGCCTCTCCAATCCTCAGAAATAGGGACCCCTATTGTTATAGGAATTTTGAACAAGCGCTTTCCAGGATTGAGGGTTATGTTGGATGCATATGGGAATGTGGGGTTAATTGGCTGGGACTAAAATTTAAATTTCCTCTCATCTAGTGGCCAGCAAAATCGTACAAGGAATATTTCTCATTAACCAGGGAAGAAGAGCATAAGTGTGGGAGATATTGGGTTGTCCATAAGGGATTTATAGAAAAAGAAGGAACATCTGAATTCCCATACAACTTTTCTTCTCTCCATGAATGAAGCATAATGCCAGATTCAGATTCAGAATAATGGAGGTTGTTGCACGAGGACATGCAACAGGATAGTTGGGGGGGAGATGCTGGGCCCAGAAATGGCCCCTTTTTTACCACCCTTATCCACCTCTTTTCACCTCATCCTACCCTATTATGCATGCTAAATAGACATTTTTCCCTCACTTGGCCCCTCAAGTCACAAAGGTATGGTTAATCATTGTCTTATTTTATTAATGCTTAGGATTGTAATAATCAAGGCTCTACATCTTAAAATATGTTAACATATGATGGTTTATAAAGGCATTTCGAGATATATAGAATGTAGGTGTAGCGGGCCAAATATGCCAAGGGAAGGATGGACATTCATTGCTAAAGTTGATCGCCATCCATCCCATCCTTTCCCAAAGAACGTGGTCCCAGTGTATTATTCCATGCGAGCTGTACAAGGGTAGCTACAAAAGATTGCGACAGATTTGGAGGCAACAGTGTGCCGCTGCTCAAAAGTAGCTGTGATCTGTGGGATATCTTCTCAATCAATCAAGATCATTATTTATGGGTCGAATAACAGCTTCCCTATATCTTCTATTCTCATCCTTCCACGACTGTAACAGTTATTGTAATTGAGGCAACCTGAAGATCAGAGATCTTCATGGCTACCCAATAATAGGGGTAGGATGTCATGATTGAAATTGTATAAATATGGGGAGCTATTCTGAGCCAAGGGTTGAAATTTTAACCAAATTATTGTATCAGTTGTGATTCGGATTGTGTGATTCATTTTCCATCTCTAATACAAGGGGTTTGATTTAGATCTCAGTGTTTTAATGTGTGTTACTTCCAACATCTCTGTGTGAAGGCTGGGCCCACCTTCCCATAGGAATTGTTGAGTTAATTAGGAATTATATTTATTCTGTTGTGTGATGTTGTGATAGCTTCCTTTCCTCATAGTAAGCTGCAACAATTATTGATTTAGAGTGTGTTATTAATTGCATCTCTTGGAAAGATACAGTGGTATGGTGTGTCAGTCGACTGTATAGGTTAATTGTCTTGTATGAAACTGTGTGATAGCTGTGACAGCTTTGTTCATCCCTAATTCTTTTAATTGTTGTTCTGTAGATCTTTGCAGTTCATTCCTTTGCTTCTATAGTTTCAGAACTTCATCCCTATACTTTGAATTTTTAGAATAGTTGAATTCAATTCATACCCTTTGGATTTCTAGAATAATTAGATCAAGATAATCGGGTGAATCATTATATGGTTTGGCAATTAGGATTTCATTTTCTGCAAGAGTAATCTACATGTGATTTCCTGAATCTTTCAATTCTAGATTAAGAATAGTAAAAGGTAATTGTGGTTGTATCCTTTAGAAAGTAAACTAGATTAAGTGGATTTTTGGGATGAGCGTAGCTGAGCAGAGAGTAGGATTATTTACTTATAGCAACTCAGTGTTTAAATCATATATAGTGCATATTATCCTTGAAATAAAAGACTTCCTTGGGTTGACAATAAATATTGAACACTCTGTATGTTAGCTTTAGTTAACTTGCATATCGGGTGCCCAACAATTATCTTGACTACCCACAATCCTGAGCCATGTGATCTTCAAATTCATCCTCGATATGATGCGAGGATGGTGATTTTGCAGGGGGAGGTACTGAGGGAAGGATGGTAGGCTAAGAGAGTAATAAAAACACTTTCCCATATCATTAAATTGAAGGAATAGAACACACATGTTGATTTCCTCAAAATACCAAGGGCATTATGATTCAAAGAGAAGTGAACTCTGGGTTGCCAAATTACTCCCTTATGCTTATTATGCAAAATCTTTCTGCTTCACCTTAGAGTAGTGAAATCTCCACCATTGGAGTCTCTTTCACCATACATTGTCTATGGAATTCGTCTAAGGGTATATTTACCAATAATCCTCAAAGCTAGACTAGCTTGCAAATCATCCTCTTGGTTGTTCCTTCTTAAAATGTGAAACACGTTGGCTTTGTTGAAGTCCTGAATTTCTTTAAAAAATTTCCTAATGATAGAATTGAGTTCATGTCTGAGAGAAGAGTTTTTGTTCTTAAATGATTTGTGACCAACATAGAATCCCCAAGGATGGTTAAGGATCTCCATCCTTTCTCTTTGACGATCCAAATTCCAAGGAGAAGCGTTAAAGCCTCTGCTTAATTATTCGAATCTTGTCCTATATTCCAAGCATCATTAATACAATTATTTCCCCTTGGGGATGTGATCTCCCCACCCGCTCATGCTACCCTACCAAAATCATGTTTTAAAGAAGGCAGTAACTTTGGGATTAATCACAGCACAAAAGATCTGAACTTGGGGATTTTGGAAGGTGTTATTTCCAGGAAGTCTGGCATGGGATCAAGGTACAAAGGTTGCAAAGAGTTGATGTCTCAGAAATCATGAATTTTGAAGGGAGTGTGGGATTAATTAACCTACAGACTCAAGCAAATACGTATGTCTACAAAATCAAAGAGTAGTGTATTAAGATATCAAAAAAGGTGACTAAGGAACAAGAGTTTCCATAGCTTAAAAAAATGGCTCACCATGAAGAGCATAGAGGTGAATACATGTGCATATATCGCACTCTCTTGTGCATGGAGGAAGACAAAATTTTCTTAAGGCGTTACCTGTGACAACATTCCAAATACTATGAACAAGAATTTGAAGCTTTAAATCAACAGTTAGAGAAAGAAGAGGAGGTTAATGAGCAGGAGTTCATGATTTCCAAGCAGAGGAAACATGCCATGCTATTTGGATTAGAGAGAGAAAAAGAGAAAAACACAGTCTTGGAAAACATAATTGCAATGCTGGAATCCCGATTTGTTGTCCTTCAACTCAGAGTAAGAAATCTTGAGATGGTTGGTGCCTCTACAACGTCAAAATTTGACTAATCCTCAAATTTTTTCATAACCCATAACTTCATTAGTGTAAGCTCATAATTATATGAAGAGTGAAACTTGATGGCTAATGCACTATTGCAAGTTATTAATTATGTGCGGATATCTTGACTGTGCTAATGAGTATTTTTATGTATCTTAACCTTAAAATATCATAATATAATAATACACACAGTGTACACCAAATGTGAGTGTAGAGTGCCACTTTACAATAGATAAGATAGATGAGTTAAACAGTAACTCCTTAAAGAATATGAGAACCTCCTCCAAATACCCTAATACATCCATATATCCAAATGACATATTTCTATCTTAATGATCAATATATTGACACACTGACACACACACACACACACACACACACACATATTCTCACTCATTTCACATGTAATACCTTTATTAGTTTGACCCCTATTTCATATATGTTTACCCTTATATATCCCTCCCTTGGGATCATATCATAATAACCTCATTTGAAAAGGTTCATCCTTAAAATTTTGTGGTTAAAGGTTTTACATATGATGAATCTAAGTGATAGTATTTCTTTATATTCCAACTCTCTTGCTTCTACTTAGGATGATCCTTCCATCCAAATTCATTTCTTTTCAATTTTAATCCTTAATAACTAGCTGCAATATTTTATCTTTTATATTGATTCAATGTGTTGTTGTTGTGACTTTTTGAATTTGCTATAGTTTCCCATCGCTGATGATATTTTGTTAGATAATGGTTTTTTGATGCCCTATTCCATGAATATTATTGACTATTCCATCCTCTTCCTTGGTAATGTCAATATTGATCTTCTTTCCTTTCTTGGTAATAAGGGTGTCAATATGGTTTCACCCTTAATGATTTTTTTTCATTATGCACATACATGTTATTTTTCTTCTTTGTAGAGACAATGGCATCACCAATCCTTTGTGATTGGTCTTTTATTACTCTATTATTTGAGATAATACCATCATATTTGACATATACATCCTCATGATGGAGCTAAACTACTTCAAGTATTTTCTAGAGACCTTCTTGAATCTTGTGTTCCTTTTGTTTGAAGCTGTAATGTGATTCCATCCATCAAAATTTTACATCCTTCTTCAATTCTATATTGCAATTTTTATTTAACCTCCTCAATATTTAAGGATCCTTCAATCTTCTTGTATAATTTCAAATGTTATGTTCCAATTCTTTAAAATAACATATTAAACCAGAGTACACACAATATACATAAGATGTAAATCTGGAGCACAACTTAAATATATATAAGAGACTAGGTACACAATAACTACTTAAAGACTAGGAAAACCTCCACCAAATAACCTAACACATTCTTATATCTAAATCACATGTTCCTAATTATGCTACCTCAAACTTTCTATTTATTTACCTTTCTTTTCTTTTCAATTCTTTCATTGACTTGTCATTTTCCCACTTTCCTTGACTAATATTTACTGATTTTAATTTATTAACCTTATTAATGATTGTTTCATTAAGGTCCTATATCTTTGACATCTGGTCACCCTTCTTCTTGATCTTTTCTTTTAATTCTTCATTATCTTTCTCCAATTTGGAAAGTTCTTATTTATCTCCATTGAATTAATCTTCAATTTATGCTTCCTCAAAATTTCTATTTATTTACCTTTCTTTTCTTTTCAATTCTTTCATTGACTTGTCATTTTCCCACTTTCTTGCCTAATATATACTTATTTTAATTTATTAACCTTCTTAATGATTGTTTCATTAAGGTCTTATATATTTGGCATCTCGTCACCCTTCTTCTTGATCTCTTCTTTTAATTCTTCATTATCTTTCTCCAATTTAGAAAGTTCTTCTTTATCTTCATTGAATTCATCTTCAATTGTATGCATTTCCATATTTTTCTCCTCAATCCATCTACTAGAGAATATTTCTTCAAATACTTTTCATCTGGTGTTTTGTCTAGTATCTTCATTAAGACCTTTCTTCCACTTAGAAGCTTTAGCTTAAAAATAAAAACCTACCCTAAAAAGACTCATACAAGTTTACTTTACCATCCCCAACAATTCTATGAGACTAATTTCATCTTTATCTTCATCTCCTCTAAATGTAAGCATTGTCACTGGTTTTGATGTGGGGTCTACCCTAATACCATTAGATTATAACTCCCAAAACTTCTAAATTTATCCTTTTAGTTATTGCAATTTTTCAATATATTTTCATGTATTTCTTATTTCCAATGGATTTTGAATAACTTTAATCATACATCCATATAAATATTTATGCTAATTTTAAGTTCCCATACCTTCTAAAACCCTATTTTGGAAATTGTCCTACTAGTTGTCCTTGCACTTGATGTAACTTTGAAATTTCTTCAAATCTAAGTCTCAATTTTGACTTAATGTAGTCTAATATGTATTATCTACAATGACATGTGTTTGAACAAAATTTGATGTGCCAAGGAAAAGTTATGTTAACCTTCCCCAAAAAAATTGATTTTGGTTCTTTCAAGAGAGTGGATTTGTACATCATGTCATTTGTCCAATTTTTCAGATATGATTTTGAAATTTGGAGTTGAATACTATGGTTTTTAATATTTCCAATGTATTTGGTAGCACTTTGTTTGGTTCTCTCAAAGTTAATATATGATTGTTTTATAGAGAGCGCTTGTTTGACATTATTTTCAAGAATATTAAAAAACCCTAAATATTGTTAAATTCTATGAAGCATAGGATCATCAGCTTGCATGAATTCAAATGGAAGAGAATGTTGCAGAAGAGAGAGAATAATTTAGTATGGACTATTCAATTAATCATGACAAAATTGCACACACATGGGACAAAATTGAAATAATAAGATAATATTCATGAATCAATAATTAATATGGAATACATTGGTTGTACATATAGGAGAATTTGAATGCCTAAGATAGGATTCGACTCTACCACCAACTCATACTAACTACGGACCTAACTCAGTGTGGGAAAATCACTATTGGAGCTCACTAATGCAACTCAGGATAACTAACTTAGTCTACAATCATTTAACTGATGAGGGTAGGTGAGAAAAGGCGCCCACACTCCCTTCAATCATGCAAAATGGCGCCAAGATAAATGATTGTGATCTAACTAATAGTAATTGGAGCATAACTAAACATAACTACATACCTACCAAGGTCCATTGAAGGAGATTGTTGGTGGCACTCAAAGTGGGTTCCTAAAGTATAGGTATTGGTCCATGGGGATCCTAAACTCATGCAATTAGGTGCAATAAGTGGCACATGTCACCTAGGTGTGTCCCCCATGCATTAGTGGCATGATGAAGACCTCCTAAGCTAGGAAAATAGACAATTAGACTATGTGGTAAAAGGTAGGATTAATAGAAATCCCAACATACCCCCTTAATCCTAAATTTGGACAACATGGGCCCTATCAACTAAGACCAAAGGTCACCCATCAATCTAAATGCAAAATAATAACTACTGAAAACTGAGGAAATGGGGAAAAATTTCTTCTTGAATAAAAAACTTGTGAAAATATTTCTGTAACCTGCATCTCTATGGTGGCAGTGAGGCAGTATGATGGTCCTTATGTGCACTAGTATCCTAGGACTGTGCATGTGAACCTATCCATATTCTTCCAATCCGATGATAGATAGGAGAAGCAATGTTTCCTTTGTCTCTTCTTTCTAGAGAAAGAGTGACATGGTCCAAATGGTTCTTTTGTAAGCAAGGTTGTTAATCAATCATTACCATCATGTAGCATCTCACTGGGAGCTTGTTGCACCTCTCTGAAGAAAGTAAACTTGCTTGACATAACGCAAGGTTCTTTTTGAAACTGGGATCTTGTTCTCCTCGTGTCAAATGGCTTTCTAGTCATGTTCCCAACCACCTCAATAACCTTTTGTGCCCATTTAGGCCTAGGATTGGGAGTAGGGACTAGATTTGTATATGGATAATTGTGAACTTCATCTTCAATTTCATTAACTAAGTCCTATGCTTCGGATTTTGAATCTGAAACACTAATGGAGACATTATCATATGTAAAAGAAGTAGATAAAATGGTTTTACCTCCCCTTTCAAATGGAAGCTGAGACTATACTAGATCTAAGTATGGTAGAAAGTGTGAGAATGCATATGCCTTGGAGGCATGGTTTGCAACACCCTTCGTTATAATCTTCCTAGTTGAGATATATGATATCTCCACTAATTCAAGACCAAATACCACTCGCTTTCGTGGGCCAGTATGTGTCATCTGGTATACAGATAACAAATTTGCAGCTAAAGAGGGAACATATAGTACATATTTGAACATTCCATGTTTTAACTTGATTGAACCCTTTCCTTCAGCTCAAATTTGATTGTCATCACCCATATGAATACTTGGACCATCAATAAGTTGTAATGAAGAGAATGATTTTGTGGATGAAACCATATGATTGGAGGCTCCTAAATCAATGAGGAAGGCATGTGATTTTGAATAGCTATCCTTCAATGCATGGCATCTCTCATCATAATCTTTAGTATTTTCTCCAGAGTTAGTATTCCTTGCACCTTCAAGGAGGGAAATATTGTGTTTCTCAAGGATTTTTTCCATATGATCAATGGTCTTCTTCATACAATACTTCTTTGTATGGTTTCCTTTCTTTCAGTAATAACACTTTCCCTTGTCAGACCTTTGATGTGTGTACTTCCTAGAGTTTGAGGCTTCATTTGATGGATCAAACTCATCTTTAGGTTCAAAGTCAATGTTTCTTTTCTCTTTACCTTTTTGTTTCCTTCTTGCTTGTGCATTCCTTGTCTCACTAGCTAAGAGAGATTGATTTGGAGAGGCTCTGAGAGATCCCATCTGTATCATCTTGTCTTGTTCTTGGATTAGAGACTCTTTTAAGGCATCAAGGGATGGCATTTGCAAATTAGGGGTAGTTAGTTTCCTAGAGTGAAAAGTAGAGACAAACACTAAGAATTTTGAGCCAATATTGCTCAATATGGAGAGCACCAATTGCTCATCCTTCTTCTCAATCCCGCATTACTTGCATTGCATGACTGGTTATTTGAATTTAGTGAAGAATAATTGTATTGTGTCAAATTTACTGGGTTGTAGCGCTATTAGCTCATTCTCTAGGATATGTCCCCTCAGCTCATCTTGTTTACCACCAAAAAGGATTCGAGCTTATCCCATCCTTCTTTCAGATTCTTGAGTCCATCAAGATGGAACAATAGCTCCCTGGAGATGTGGATGCACATGTAGCCAAAAGCTTCATCAATCCTACCCAGATGCTTTGATTTTTTAATATAGTACTTGGGTTCGACTACTCTTCCCATGGTCATCCTATATAGACCTTTGTTGCATAAGGAAATATACATGTTTTCCCTCCAATCAAGGTAATTGAAGGGTGCAAGGATTCTGGGAGCGAGAGATTCTGAATTCTCCATTTCATAGATATATTGATCAACAATTCTTTAAGAAATATTTGAGTGTACCTGCAAAAACACTACAAAACACTTCAATTCACATTAATTTAGCTCAAACACCCTTCACTTCAACATGTGCACTTTCTTTGAGTACATCAAACCTAGATAGAGTTCTCTAGACATAATCTAGAGGGAGCAATGTAATTCTTCCAGAAATTATGTGGAAACTCAATGGCTTTTGGTGCATCAATGGAAGTTTTTGAGGTTCGAGGCAGGCATGGATACCCGCTCTGATACCATGTTAAATTCTATGAAGCATAGGATCATCAACTTGCATGAATTCAAATGGAAGAGAATTTTGTAGAAGAGAGAGAAGAATTTAGAATATATTATTCAATTAATCATGACAAAATTGCACACACATGGGACAAAATTGGAATAATATGATTATATTCATGAATCAATAATTAATATGTAATACACTAATTGTACATATAGGAGAATTTGAATGCCTAAGATAGGATTTGAATCTACCAACTCATACTAACTCTGAAGTTAACTCAGTGTGGGAAAATCACCATTGGAGCTCACTAATGCAACTACAGATAACTAACTTAGTCTACAATCAGTTAACTGATGAGGGTAGGTGAGAAAAGGCACCCACACTCCCTTCAATCATGCAAAATGGAACTAGGCTAACTGATTGATATCTAACTGGCGGTAACTGGAGCATAACTGAACATAATTGATTACATATTAAGGTCCATTGAATGTGACTACTAGTGGCACTTAGAGTGGGTTACTAAATTATAGGGATTGGTCCTTGGGGATCCTAAACTCATGCAATCAGGTGCAGTAAGTGGCATATGTCCCCTAGGTATGTCCTCCATGCACTAGTGGAGTGATGAAGACCTCCTAAGCTAGGAAAATAGACAATTAGACTATGTTTTCAAAGGGAGAATTAATAATAATCCCAACAAATATCAGTGCCTATAACTATGAAATTATAGAAAAACTAGAACCTAAATGTTTGAGCCAAGGAAAAACTAAAAGAATATCAAAATAGAGGGAACCTAAACAAGCGTTGAGCCTATCTGGTATAATTATACAACAAGAAGAATGTTGTTAGTTCATGCTTGACCACATCAATCTTCACTTCATGGAGAAACAAAATTTTCGTAAAAGGTGCACATGACCACCTGCATCATTGTGTCCAACCCAAAAATGCCCAACAAGAAGGTTGTAATCAACCCCAACATCAATAATCAAGAACTAAGTTGACATAGTTTTAAGGCCAAGGGTTATTGCAAGGTCAACTACCCTAATGAGGCTAGTATTTGAATTTTTGAATCTAGTTGTAGGTCCAATTTGTTGGACAAAGGTTGGTAAGGTAACGAAAAACAAGAATGATAATTAGGTTAAGATTGGAGCTAAAATTTGTTGATGTATATGTAACTTCGGAATGTATTCTTCTATGTATCTTACATATTGTAACCCAATGTTTATTCCGGGATGTTTCTATTATGTATTTGAGTCATGTTGTCATACCCCGATGTTCCGATCGGGAGGATTAATAATGTAAACAAGTCTTGTCAAGTCATTAGGTAAGTCCCCACAGTTTCGGGGCACTTGAGTTATTATACACTAATTAAGGTGTAGGCTCGAGTAAGTAATTGTAAGTTGAGCCTACGTGATTAAGTGCACTTCAAGTGAACGAAAGAATATAAATAGAGAGTGAGAGTCTCTCTATTTATCACTTGCATAACACATCACTTGCTCTCTCAAGTGTGGCGCACTAGTGGAGAAGGAAATATACTGGGACTAGAAGACTACTGCTGTCGGGAGTGCATCTTACTGTTTTGGGGTCTTACATCTTATGGTGATTCTATCTTTGAGGAATTTGTGGTGTTTTCTCCATTTATGGTTTCCCCGATCAAAACTCTTTGTGTCTCTTGTCTCTTGTGGTGTGCTTTTGTTATTGTTGTGCTTGTTATTCTCTCAATGAAAAGATCCTAACATAATGCTAGCTTAAATGTTGAAAAACTAACATGGTATCAGAGCTAACCTGAGAAGAATACATTGTGCAGTTGTGGGAACTAGGGATTCCTAGTTTGTGGATCTTCCTCCACAGATTTTCAGCAAAAGTAAGGTGGAATTACTCTCCTCCCTAGGGCGCATCTTTCTGTCGAAGCGAAATTTGATTCCGAGCATTTTTAGTCTTCGATGCAGAAATTAGGGCTTTCTACAGAAGAGGAATTTTTGAGTGAGACCAACATAGGATTGTTCTCCTCATCAAAACCAAAGTCTAGAGACCTGGATCAAGAAATTTGGTTGGGTGAAACTTTGGAAAAGTCAAACCCTAGTTTGACCCCGAGCTAAAGAAACCCTAAATACTAAAAATGCTAAGTTTTGGCACAGTCGCTATATGACGATATTGGCGATGTTTCAAGAGCTGAAAATTGTAGAGTCGGAAGATAAAATCATGATGACACTTGTGTCCAAAAATCAAACTCCTATTCGCTGTATTCCAGGAGATATGATCTCTCCAAGTTAGGGTTCCAGCCTCCTCCAGAATTCATCCCTAAATGGGACATCTGGGGAGATCTGCAATATCTTGGGCTACAGAGGTCCAAATGGAATTCCTGAAGATGTTCCAGAAAGGGCACAGACTTTACTTTTGGTGGTCCGAATATTAGACTCAGAAGATCAACCAGTGACACGTGGAGTTTCGTACAACTTCACTATTCTGAACAGTCCTGTAACAGGTCACCTTGAGAAAAGGATCATAAATCCCAAATGGTGAAACCAATTCTGATGAGACCTATGGTGTTATATCAGGAACATGCGAGGTTACCTCAGTACTAAATTTCAAACACATAGGATCAGTAATTTCATAGATATCACAGAAACAGTAACAGGCATTGCTGCAGAATAAATTGGAAATCTAGGGGTTCCTGTTCCGGGAGCTTCCCTCCACTGTTTTCAGAAAAGGAGTACATTGGACAACTCCATTTGAAGAGATATATCTATCTATCCAATTATATCTGAAATATTCCAATTTTTGAAAATTAGGTTTTCTGTGACAAACCCTAGATCAGCCAGCTCCGGAACCAAGACGGACACCTCAAATCGGTAAGATCTAATCCTTTGCTATTTTCATTTGAGGTTGTCATTTCAAAGTGATCTATCACATCAGCTTGATGATAATCTTGGTGAAGTTCACAACTTCCAAGCATAGAAGTATTTGATCTCTCTGAAGAAAATGGATTGGACACCTACATGAGTATAGAGGTTCCAGTTCAGAGGGAGACGAGGTGAGAAGCCTTTCACAAGAAGAACTTGGTCTAGGCCAAAGAAGACATCATGCTCATGCTGCAGAGGATGATGAACCATCCAGAAAGATATCCAGATATGAAAGTGAAGATTCTTCAAGCGAGGATGAATATGTTCTGATATCAGCTCTCACAGGTAACATTACTCATGGAAGTGATGATTGGCTTAGAGACAATGGGGCTTCCAAACATATGATGGGATTCAAGGAATCCTTTGTAAGACTGTCAGAACATGAATCACCTCACAAGGTGAAACTAGGAGATGACTACCAATATCCAATAAAAGGTAGTGGGGAATCTTCATAAAAGCTAGACTCTGGTAAGTATCTAACAATGAAAGAAGTATTGTTTGTTCCAGGACTCAAGAAGAACCTTCTCTCCATTTTAGCATTGATGCAAAAGGAATGCGGGTTGTATTCCTAGATGGTCAAGCCATCATGTGGCCAAAAGGAAAGACTATTGATGATGCGGTAGTGATTGGAGAACAAGAAGGAGGCTTGTATAAATTGAAGGACCATCCAGAACAAGCCTTGATCCATGACACAATAGAGCCAAATGATCTTTGGCATAGAAGGCTTGCACATTACAGAGCACTACCTATTGCAAGCAAAGCTGTTCCAGAATTTCAAGCTATTTGAAGGGAAGAACAAAAATCAGAATATGACCTAAAGGAACCAGTTGAAGAATGTGAAGATCCAGAATGCAGAGACCATACAGTCATAAGAGTCTCTCAAATCAAAGAACAACTTGAAGTGGTAAAAGAAGAAGTGAAGAATGCAGAAGTGGTGATGGCCACCTTGAATGGCCTCCCAGTATCGTGGAATTCATTCATTCAAGGAATGTGTTCCAGAAGGAAGTGATTACTTTCAGCAAACTTTGGGAAGAAGAAGAAGCTCTACCCATAAGAAGAGAAGATAAGATGGGAGCTTTTGAAGATCCGGCTCTCACCATCCAAAGAAGATCCCTCAAGCAATGAGGAATATGAAGAAATCAACTCTTGAAGACCCTCTTATCCACCTCAGCATTTGGATAAGAAACGATGCGATTATGAATGAAGAAGACAATGAAGTTGAAGGCTCAAGAAGGAGTCTACCCTCGAAACAAATAAAGATAAGTATTCAATTGTCATTTCATGATATTGTTTTGTTATGCATTTGTTTATATTCAGTTGAGGTATTATGCATAATAGGATGTTTGCATTAATGATAGTATACTATTAATATGCATGTGATGGGTAAGTAGCTCATGGTGCTATACAACTCTCCATTACTACTTATCTAGAATGAAACCTCTTTGCTGACATATTGGATTAGTGCACAATCTCAATGTTGTCCTGGTAGAGATAGAAGGCATCTAGAAAGTTTCAATGAGATATGGATGAATGTTGTATTGGCTAAAGTAGTTGCATGATCATATATTTATGCATAAGTGTTTGCCAGTATAAATATTCCTTATGAAATGTTTCTAACCATACAATTGCATTTGACTTGTAGGAAAGACCGCATACATAATCGCCTACAAGCAAAGAAGAATGAAGACTTGTTCCGAAGAACAAGTGACAACATTTCAAGACAAAGAATAAATATGATGAATGCAGTGAGATCATTGATGCAGAACCTTCCAGCCATAAAGAAGTAACTAAGAAGAAATGGAAGACCAGTTCAAGAAGAATGATGTCAGGGCGTCGTATCGAGACCTGAAGAGAAGTTCATAGTTCCATCATGCAGTAGATGGAAACATCATGGGATACAAAGCAAGATTCGTAGCATGAGGCTTCTAACGAAAGGAAGGCCTAGACTACGAAGAGACACTTGTAGTCAGTAAGAGTTGAAACACATACATGATGAGATTGATGAAGATCTTAACCTTTGCTACAAGGTTGAAGATGCAAGTCTATACACTAGATGATCACATAGAATATTAGTAGCATAGGAAGCTACTTGTCACTCCGGTACAGAATGTTTTGAGTGCATAGAGCACAGAAGACAGAGGGAGTATGATGCTCCGCTTTAGAGGGAGTGACTACAAAATATCTTGAGGTTCGACATGGTACGACAGGATGGGCAGATTACTGATGACTCTAGGCTTTACTAAGAGTAAAGTGGATTCCAACCTTTGCTTCAAGGTTGAAGGCGGAAGACCAGTGATGCTCCTGTTATGTGTCGATGCACTATTTTCTAGGTATGGAGGTGTGGAAAAGTGCAAATGGAATCTTCATTGGACAAGGGAAGTATGCAGTAGAGATCCTGAAGAGGTTCAGGATGATGGACTGCATGACCACACCTATGGCATCGAACCTGAAGCTATTGAGTGATGCTTCATTAGAGACGGTTGATGCTACGATGTATCGTTAGATGATTGGGTCCTTGATGTACCTGAGACCAGATATTTTCTTTGTTGTGAACACATTGAGACATGTTCACCTGATGGTTGCAAAGCATGCAGGGCTACAGTTGATTATGGGCTCAAGTACGATGCAAATCAGAAGATTAACCTAGAGGGTTATGTTGATTCAAATTGGGCAGGCAGTGCCATCGACAGGAAGAGTACTTCAGGATGTTGCTTTAGTATGGGATCAGGTGTGATCTCTTGGTTTAGCAGGAAGCAATCCTGTGCGGCACTGAGTACAGCTGAAGTAGAGTATGTCGCAGCTTGTTCAGCTATTTGTGAGGCAGTATGGCTGCAGAAGCTACTGTCTGATATATTTGATCTCCAGTTGGATGCTACTTGTATACATTGTGACAACCAAAGTTGCGTGAAGTTGTCAGAGAATCTAGTGTTCCATGACAAGTCGAAGCATATCGAGATCAAGTATCACTATATCAGGGATATGGAGCAGTGAAGCTCCTGTATGTTGCGACGGAGGAACAGATAGCTGATGTATTGACGAAGCCATTGGCTAGGCTGAAGTTCGAGTACTTCAGAGAGAGACTTGGTGTTCTCCAGATTGAGGTTCCTTCCAATAGAAAGTGATGAGACCCATAGCCATTCTGACATGGTGACAGGATTGGTTCCTTCCATGGTCAGATGTAAGGGCTGAGCCATTCTGTCATGGTGAGAGGATTCAGTTCCTTCCATGTCAGATATGAGTGCTGACTGCCATTCTGGGAATGGAGGCACCTGGTCAGTTACCAGGAACACTCAGTTAGGGACTGAGAGAGCCATTCTGACAAGCAGGTCAGATGTAAGGGCTGAGCCATTCTATTCATGGCCAAAGGATTAAGTTCCTTCCATGGCAGATGTGAGTGCTGGCCATTCTGTTGAGTAGGACAGATGTAAGGGCAACTGCTACTCTCAGGGAGAGTGGAGGCGCCTGGTCCGTTACCAAGTAGCTCAGTCAGGGACTGGGGGACATTCTGATGAGGGTGTAGGATTCAGTTCCTACCAGGTCAGATGTGAGTGTAAAAATCTCTCATCACTGTGGTAGGAGGGGCTCCGGCCTGGGTGAGATTCGTTCATCATTGTGGTAGGATGTGTTCCGGCCTGGGTGAATGTGTGAAAATATTTCATCACTATGGTAGGAGGGGCTCTGGCCTAGGTGAAAGTCATTCATCACTGTGGTAGGATGTGTTCCCGCCTGGATGGATGTGCCATTCTGACGAGTAGGTCAGATATAAGTGCAGAGCCATTTCACAGATGTTAGTGATGTGATGTCCTATCATGCTGGTGAATGTGAGTGCTAGGCCTTTCTGATGTGATTGTAGTTTACTACATGATCAAATGTGAGTGTTGGGCGTGCCTTTCTGATGAGTAGGTCAGATGTAAGTGCTGGGCGTGCCTTTCTGACGAGCAGGTCAGATGTAAGTGCTGGGCGAAGACCTACCTGGTGGTTAGGCCTACAACCAGCATGAAAAAGGGCTGGCTCTGTAGAACTTCCCATGACAAGATAGTACACACATGATGATGACCAGAGATGATCCAGATCGAGCTATGATCCAGATCCAATTATGATGACTCCGAGAGATCCAGATCGAGTGATGATCCAGATCTAGTCCAGTGATGATGATCCAGATCGAGTGATGATCCAGATCCAGTGATGGTGTTCTATGATGATCCAGATCCAGTTCTATGATGATCCAGATCGAGAGATGATCCAGATCCAGATGACTTGAAGATGAAGAAGACTTGAAGACGAAGATGACTTCAAGACGAAGATTTTCCAGTTGATACAGAGAAGAAGACCATTGCTGAAAATCGTGTTGAAAGAATACCTTCCTAGTTAAGAGGGAGTGTTGATGTATATGTAACTTCGAAATGTATTCTTCTATGTATCTTACATATTGTATCCTGATGTTTATTCCGGGATGTTTCTATTATGTATTTGAGTCATGTTGTCATACCCCGATGTTCCGATCGGGAGGATTAATAATATAAACAAGTCTTGTCAAGTCATTAGGTAAGTCCCCATAGTTTCGGGGCACTTGAGTTATTATACACTAATTAAGGTGTAGGCTCGAGTAAGTAATTGTAAGTTGAGCCTACGTGATTAAGTGCACTTCAAGTGAACGGAAGAATATAAATAGAGAGTGAGAGTCTCTCTATTTATCACTTGCATAACACATCACTTGCTCTCTCAAGTGTGGCGCACTAGTGGAGAAGGAAATATACTGGGACTAGAAGACTACTGCTGTCGGGAGTGCATCTTACTGTTTTGGGGTCTTACATCTTGTGGTGATTCTATCTTTGAGGAAGTTGCGGGGTTTTCTTCATTTATGGTTTCCCCGATCAAAAATCTTTGTGTCTCTTGTCTCTTGTGGTGTGCTTATGTTATTGTTGTGCTTGTTATTCTCTCAGTGAAAAGATCCTAACATAATGCTAGCTTAAATGTTGAAAAACTAACAAAATTTATAGCCATCCAATTAGTGGTGTATTCGTTAAAAAATATGTAAGAAGAAATGGTTAGTGATGTTAAAAATGTTATCGACATCGAAGGCTGACTCAAAAAGGTGGAAGTAGAGAGACGGGCCTTGTAAGTGATCTAGCACTAGGGAAATCAACTTTATCAAATATAGGCAAAGAAAGTTATAATTATTTGGGAAAAAGTGCAAGACATCCATGATAGACATCCTAATACTATTGTTAAATAGGGCCCCAACAAGGTAGTCATGTAGCAACAGAGGAAAGATTGGAAATTAACACAAATATGAGCATTTGGGATAAATTCGACTAGATTTTGGTTGTGGTCTCCGGTTGAGACCTAAACATCACCCCAACCTAATGAATTTGAAAATGGGTTGTTTGAGTCAATGATGATGAAGGGTTCCAAAGGTAGCCTACCTTATCTCACATGGGATATTTAGGTAGATGAGAAACTCAGTGAAAATATCAATCAAGTGTGGCATGCCATAAACATGCTTAGTTTTAACTAAGGTGATTAAGTGAATTTGACCCATGTATCTTGGTGGATTGGGTTCTGATCCAAGTTGAGGTTGGGATGCATTCTTATATTTTAGTTTTCTACAATTTACAATGTTGTGTGAAGACAAATTATGGTGCTTGAACCATATGTGTGTTTTTGTTAATTGTTCATCATTGTCTTTGTATTTGAGAATGATCGTGTGTGTATAGTTGAGACAAATGCTTGTGTTTGGATTGGGAAAATAGGTGTTGTGGTGACATTGCGGTGAATTCTCATCTCTTGAAAGGGGGTAACATTGCATGAATACTTGGATCAGGGCGACTACCTCCACGTACCCATCTTAAGGTACTGGACATCAATGTCTAAGCATAGCTTAGGTAATGGTTAAAGACATAAGGAGGGGACTCCATAGTCCAAGGGAAAAGTAGAAGAACATAAAATAGAGGGAAAAACCTTCACTCGAGAGAGGGAAGATTTGATGAGAATTCCCTAATGGAGTCATTAAAACACAAATGAATGCATATGCATTATCACATGCAATGTGAGGGTGGGGATGGAAGAATGCCCTTCCACACATACCACTAATAAGAAAAGAAAAGAGGGGATAGAGTCACCACTTAATTTTAGGGTAAAAATAAGAAACCCTAGAGTGAGTAAAGAAAGGATAAAAAAAACAATACGTTAATTAGGGATAGATCTTCATTATGTTAACATATGGCCATAGATCATTAAGACACTTCACTTACGTTTTACAATCAATTATCAAAGGAAAGTAAAGCAACAATCTAGGGTTAATTTATCAAAAATTCCTTTGATGGGATAGAAACCCCGACGTTGAAAAAAACAATGAAAAGTATGGAAGGAAGTTACCCATGAAAATTCATTGTTATAGGTGTTGAATCTATTTAGGATTAAGAAGACAATTATTGCATGTCTCAGAGAGTGATCCACATCTCTAGTGAACCTACATATGCGGCTCAAGTTTTTTGCAAAACATTACCTATACCTAATTTCTAATACAAAGTAATATATGTACAAATAAAACTAGATAGACTACCACAAAACATAAATCAATGAAAGCGTTGAGTACCAAGACCCAAGTTCCCTTAGGGCGATGATACCTCCCTTTACCTAGTTGTGATAGAATCTCCCTTGATGTTCTAATGTTGAATGTTTGAAGGTATGAGTGGAACTATGTCATCAATAATGCCTAAGATGAATCAACAAATCTTCAAGCTTGGATCCAAGCTAATCACAAAAGAACCCTATAGAGGTGTTGAAGGTGACATGTGCAAGCAACCCAAGAGCATGTAAGAGGATTAGGAAACTGTATCCATATTTGATGCTAGTCCAAGTGTGTATTTGCAAGATAGGGTTTCCAAAATACGTTTTTCAAAGAGACTTTATAAAACTAAATGCATGTAAATAAATAGCCAAGGGAATGACCTCAAGACATATTTGTACATTAGGTTGACTATTGGAGGCACTGAGTTATACATCATAATCGTACCACATAATTTGAGTCCATGCCTATAGTCATACAACATTATCTCATGGATTTTCAATCCCAAAGTGCTCCTACCATAATTATTGACTTGATGAGGATTGTGGGCTCAAAACGAGAACTTTAGCCTAAAAACCCCATAGTTTGCATCAAAAAACAAAAAACAAGCCCGAAATGAAAAATAGTGATACTAATGGCACCCTTAATGCTTTAAGAGGGGATACATCTTTTAATTTTTTTTTAGAAATACTTCTTATATTTACAAGTACATAATTAGAATCATACCCACTCATGGATTTGGACCAGATTACATAATCCACTCGATCAATGCATAAAAGGCTCAAGAAGAGCATCATATCACTTCCAAAAAATATACCTAGTTGAAAAAGATAACAATCACAACAACACAAGCTACATGAGATGAACTAATACAAGCCATAGTTGTTTTTACCATTTTAATTTATTATTTTTTTCTCTTTTCCATTTTACTTTTTAAAAATTATTATTTATTATTTTTATTAATTTCACTATTTATTTTTACAAACTATATTTCATTTTAAATAATTACCTGTACGCTAAAATTACACCATTAATTATGTCTCTTTCTTCGCCACCAACCCACTATACAAATGAAGCGTGTTGGATTCAGTATAATCAGTGCACCCAATACCATTAAAATTGAAAATACAATGACCATGAAAAAAACTTCATACACTCATTGCCTATAGATGTTCCTTGAGTGCTAACATCAATGTGCGTGCTTATTAGTCCAAGGAGTTGTCATTGCATTGCCCTAAACAAGAGGTGGATAACAAATTTTCTTTAGAATTGTAAATCATGATCTACAATAAAATAGTGCTTGCAAATTCAATTAAAAGAAAAAACCTTATTTATTATTATTTTTTAAAGTGTGTATTTATAATTTTGACCATTAGTTTTTTCATTATAGTTTTTTTAAGACATTCTACATAATTAGTGTATCAAATTTTAATATTTTTAATATAATAAAATGAAATATAAAGTTTATAAGTGAATAAAAATTATGAAATGAAATAAATACTAAAAGTAGAAAATATAAAATTATTCCTTCAGATGTTACCTGCGTGTGGCTAAAGCATTTTTACCCAAATTTAAAATGATGATCATGATTGTAAACGAATTAAATAAAATGACAATTATAAAGTCTCCTTATTAATATATATATTACAAATATTTATAAACTAATAATGTGCGTCAAATTAATGATGTGCGTGAACCAAAATAAAATAGTGAATAAATAATTAATAATTTGAATAAATTTTTATTTTCTTTATATTAAAAATATTTACAAAATAATAATGTGAGTTAATTATAAAAAAATTTACAATTTAATAAAGTGGCCAATCAAAATAGTACAGTTATCACGTTATCAAATAATTAATAATTTGAATAACAACTCAATTAAAATATTGAAGTTGTCATTTAATTAAATAATTAAAATTTGAATTTTTTTATTATTATCAAAATAACAAAACTTATAATAAATTATCATTAAATGTTATTGACAAGCTTTTTTTATTCAACCACTTAAAATGCTATGATTAACTTATTTCTTTACATCTTAAATGATCAAAGCTTAATTAATCGTAAATATTTTCAAATTTTACTTAAAAAACCACTAACAATTTGACTACTATGTTTCAACATTGTTCATTCTTTGGAAGCGTCTATGCAAATATGTTTTTGAAAATGACATTAGTTATAGGTTTTGTCACCTTTGGAAATATGAGATGAGAATGTAGTTGTTAGCTAAAGGCTTTCTTAACTAAAGAAGCTAAGGAACTTGAGCGAGATGTATATTGTTGTTTTAGTGTTTCTTTTAAAGATTATGTAAATATATTTTTAGGTTTTTTGTTTATTTGAGGATAAGGATGTAAAGATGTATATTGTTGTTTTAGTGTTTCCTTTAAAGATTATGTAAATATCTTTTTAGGTTTTTTTGTTTATTTGAGGATAAGGATGTAGTTGCCTTTATAGATACCTTTTTCTTATATTATATTTTCTCTTTTATAAATATTTAATGTAAATATAAAAGTATTTTTCAATTTTAAAAAATCAAATAATTTAAACTTTAATATTAAAAAACATATAAAAGTACTTTTAAAAAAATGGAAAATAATATTAAATAAATATTTAATGTAAATATAAAAATATTTTTCAATTAAAAAAATCAAATAATTCAAATTTTAGTTATTAAAAAATATATAAAAATAATTTTTTTTAAATCGAAAATAATATTAAAAAATGTAAACAATAGTTTTTTTATATTAATTTTATATTATAAAAAGATTAAAAAATATTAAATTTTTTTATTTTAAGTTAAACATTTAATTTTTTAATTTTTTTTTTCATATATAAGAAGATTTTTAAAAAAGTACATACTTTATATTATAAAAAGATTAAAGAAATTAGAAAAAAGATTTTTTTTTAAAATTATATTTTATGATTAAGAAAATTTTAAAAGCAAAAAAATATAAAAGATTCAAATGAAGTCCAAACCTACTCTAAAAAAAAATATACTCTAAAAAAAGAATTTGAAGAGTTATGGACCTTACAAAAAATACTTTGAAGAGTTATGGAGAAAACCTACTTAAAAAAAAGACTTTGAAGAGTTCCAGTCAAGTAGATAATTGTGCACATTTTTTACCAACATGGCTTGCATTTGCTACTATGAGATTAGGAAGGGCTAAGGGAGATTTGACCTATTTTACCTCATAAATAGAAACACATAATATATTTGAGTCATTGTGGAGGCTTTTAATGAAGCATCCTAAGTAAATATGTGGTAAATATGCACCCAATATGGAGTTTTCAAGGCAAACTAAACCCATGAATTAAGAAACACCCCAAACTAGTGCTCTAATAGTTAAAATGAGGCAAACTAACAAACAAGGGCTAAAATTGATGAGAGGAAAGGTGTCAAAGTACCATACCAAAGCACTAGACATCCCTAAAAGATCACACATCTAGGCTAACATAGGAAAAACTCATGGAAGGTAGTTCAACACATAATAACGACAAAGAAATATCATGTCATCATCATGTGGGTCATGTATATACACTAGGAGTGGACTCCACATCATACCTCTAGGTGGGTAGGAACATATGGATATACATGCAACAATAAATTCATGTACATTCTATAAAATTGTTACTCAAAAGTTGAAGAATATCATGATGGAGAGGAAGAAAGTCATATAATTGAAAGCACATGCATGGTGAAGTGTTGAAGAGGGAAATGTAGTTGAGGTTAGTTATCCATTGGAAATGAACCCAAAGGGGATTTCACAATTGAGTGATGGTATAATGATTAATGGAGATGTAGAGAATAAAAATTTAAATGGTTTCACGCATGGAGGTTGGTTTGAGAGAAACAACAAAGATAACTCCTATGCTACATTGTGAAAGAGAAGTGGAGAGGGACAAAAAGGAATTGAGAAATGAAATGATTTCCATATGAAGGAATTGAAGTTACCACTAAGGAATATCATTTTTCACTAAGTAGACTTAGGGAGCAATTATTGTATCCTTCACATCAACACTAAACCATATGCAAGTATTATCTCACCGTTTTCATGGGCACATTTAACCTCCTAATGACAGTTTGTTATCATTGTCATTTCTTTAATATACAACAACTTTCACATGCTATTTTACTATTGTACCTACACATAAATCAACACAAATATAATCATGAATTTTGAAACTTTCCATGGGCAACTCTTCCAATAGTAATTTATTAGGGTCCTACCATAACCCCCTACTTTATTAGTGTACAATACCATAAGGCCCATTAATTAGTAAGTGGGTAGTGTCTTAACATAAAAGGGAATTCCTTGTTGAATAAAGGCCTGCATGTGGTTAACCCTCATTAATAGTGGGACCACAAGCAGTTATGCCTTTGACTATTGAAACACTATATAGAGAGTAGTAAGTTATGCAATGTGAGTCAAGAATTGCCTTTGTATTTGGATATTTTCCCCCTTGAAGAGGAAAGTGAGCATAGCTATCTATTTTATCTATTATCTCTTTTTTTTTTCTATATTTTCTCTAAATTTTTGGTTTATGTATTTTACAAGTGGTATCAATCTTTCTTGGGATGAAAAGGAAGAATTTTTAATAGTAGGGTTTATCTATTTCAAAGGAGTCATCTGGGATTTTTCACTCCAATTTATTTTTCTACAATATTTTAGGGTCTAAAACTTTTAGGTTACACAAAGGACATACCAAAGCATCTTGTTTCAAAATTTAATCCTTTGGTTCGTTATAATTTTCAAGATACACTTGGTGTAAGTTGGGATTTTTTATTAATCAAGAAGGTTTGGCACCTTCAAATGTGTCATCTTGGGATTTTTGCTCCAAATTATTTTTGGTGAATTTTTGGGGCGTTTGAAATTTTTGGGTTATAGAGAGGACACATAGAAGTAACGTGCATCAAAATTTCAACTTCTAAGTCATTAGACTTTCAAAGAAATTCTCTATGTAAGTTAGTCATTTGGAATGGCCCAAAAAATAGGTTTAAGCAGGTGTTCTAGGTAAAACTAGACTTAAACAAGTTAAACTGAGGTTATAAGGAAGTCGCCAGGGCCAAAATTTCAGGTTTGGGTCACTATACATTTGCAGATAAGCCTTGTGTAAGTTAGGGTTTTTTGACTAGCCGAAAAAATAGCCCTAAATAGGCTTTCCAGGTAAAATTGTTATATATGAAGTTCTTAAACTCCAAATTGAGTGCAACTAGTTGTATTAGAGAGAATACAAAACAAAGTATTTATGGTAAATATTTGATATTCAAATTTAAAAGTTTGGATGTGTGGTAGGCCATACAAGCTTGCTCTTCCAAGAATTCCAATATCAACAAGTTTTGGGAAGATTACCCTAATTTAATCTTGGCACATAAGAATTTAGTAAAACCTATGGAATTACAAAGTATACATATCAAGATACTATAGAACAAAATTTCAAACTCAAATGCGCAAAAATGTGAAAACATGAAGTTGGGTAACACTTTTACTTGTTTTTTTACGAAGAAAACAACAAAGTTTTATGTTTTTTCAACTTCAACCCTTGTAAACTCATATTTTACTTGATAATTTCACTTTGAAGTAAACACAAGATTTATACATAATTGTTTTAGCTTCATACACTATTTTTTTTTTGGATATATAGTGGGGTAAATTTGGTGGGCACCAATTGCTTATACTTTAAAATATTAGGTATGGATAATGAGTGACCCATGTTCCTGCCATGTGTTTTAGAGATGGATATTCATTTTAGGGAAATAAATATATGCTCATAATATACATTGATTGCACTTGATTTTGGACTATACTTTGAGATTTTTTAGATTTAATCACTATTTTTTGTTATTTATCAAATAACATAAAACGCAAAAATGGTGTTGTATCGACACATGTTGGTGCCCATGAATTTTATTTTTGATGTGACCATTACCAAGAAAACTAAAAATACTCTTTTGAAGACGACAGTGTGAGGAAGATTCCTATGTTTTTTTCTATTTTTTTGTGTTTACAATTTGGAGATATTGAATTTTCATTTTAGGGGATTTTCAAAACAATAAAATTCCTACGCTATAAAGTTTAGAAAAAATATAATTCACAATGAAAATAAACAATTCTTATATCATTGCAAACTAGATTTGAAGGTGAATCCATTGGTACCAAGTTTGACAAATAATGTTTAAAATTTGTAGGGGTTTGGCCTTGTTGAATTTGTACGTTTTGGAAAACTACAAGAGATTTTACAAGTTTTGTTGACCAAAAAATCTTGGTTGAGAAAATATTTCGATCGAGAGTTTTTTTGGCTGATGTAGAGATTTTACGTTGACTTTTTTTTACTATCCCCTTGCACACAATTCCTTTCCTCTTCACTCTTCACTCCAAAAATTGTTTACCAACTTCATGTTTTCACACAATTACCAAAGATTCAAGGTGGGCTTGTAGAACCATCTCTGAATCAAGATTATACAAGGAGTTGTACTTATTTCAAAATTTTCGCCTAAACCCCTACCTTGAAAAGTAAGTTATGATTGTAGAGATCTTTTTGGGGTTAGCAAGCGCAAGTTTTAATTTTCTTTTAGATATTTTTTATGATGTCTTTAAATAATATTGAGATATGCCATTCCACAATTAAACTTGTGCTTGGAAAAGAATACATGCAAATAATACAATTGGTACTGAAGCCACATTATTGTGCACCCTTCTAACCTCTATTGGTACCCCTTTGAGTCATATTGCATTAGACAACATGTGTACATACAAAATCTCACTTTCACGTACCCTTGAGTATATCCAAGATCCACTAGGTACACTAAGAACCAACTTTAGATAAATTGATCGACCATCTTGTTTCTATATTATATCGAGAACAACACTCGAAGAGATCACTCTCTAGTACTCGGGTAGTTTAGTAGCAAGCCTCCTTATTTAGTTCCATGAGATACTGGGATGCATACTATTGTTGGACCCCACACATATATCCAAGAGATACAACACAAGACACACACTAATCTTTAGGACCCTGTAAACCTTATTTGCACTTGATAATCCCATGGTGGACAAAACTCCTCCCAATAGACCACCTTTCAAGATCCCAAAAAACATGAATGCATGCCATAATGCCTCAAGGTTTGATGCATTAGAAGAATAATACCAAATTCTTTAGGAAAAATTATAGGATAATGATGATCAATATATGAAAAAGATGTAACAACTTCGGAGGAAGTATGGAACCTAGATTAGAAATTGGATGAGAATTTAGATTAGAATTTAGAAAGGATAATTGACTCCCTAGATCAACTGACATCTCATGGAACGCCAAAAGAACTCCCTTGTAATACACAACACAATGAGCCACACCAAGAACGAATATCTTACTTGGGACTATTTAGTCATTAGCAACCTGCTTCTAGTCCTCACAAACATAACCCACACTCCATGAATAATAACACTTGGAACTGATTTCCTAAAATAGAATTGAATAAGTTTGATGATTCTAATTCGTATCAGGATGGGTCACCCAAATGGAACACTATCCCCCTTCATGGCATTATTGATGATATGATGTAACTTAAGGTGGGGGTCATGTATTTGGATCTAAAAAGATGGAAATGGCGAGAGTGGCATAAAAAATCCTATTGATGCCTCATCCCCTATAGTTTATTTTTTAAATCTATCAATGACCATAATGAGCAAGATGAGTCACTATTTGGGCTAGCATCCCAAGTTAGACAAAATATGCTTAGTCATAGACTTTATCTCAATCTTTGAGCAATAAGCCATCTACGTATAGAACTTGACATATTATTTATATAAATAATGTTTCAGTAGTGGTATTAAGGAGGTGATTTAAGCACAAGTCAGAATGAAACATCCTACCTACCTGGTTAGAGGCATCTTAGAGGGATTTGTAAGCAAAGACAATGATCGAATTATCAATGCACAAACTGATAAACTGTGTTTCATTCTTTGTTCAATCTACAAGAATAATTCCTTCTCCTCCTTTTAAATAAAAAATGTTGTCTCCAATAGAAATGTTAGACTACTAAAGACGAGAAATTTTCTATAATTGTGATGAAAAATATGTTCTAAGTCAAAATGAAAAGAAAAAATTTATTTCAAATTGATGTGATTATGCCTACCCATTATGGAAGATACCACTAAGTTGGAAATATTTTACCAAACTTCTCTCATGCAAGTAAAAGTGCAAATTGAATTTTAATTAAGAATAACCACTCATCTCACTTCATTATTTATCCAGTATTTCAATCATGTAAACCTGGAAACTTATGAGTTACATCAAGCATCACAAACTAGTAGTCTTATTTAACGATGGAAGCATCCATAATTTTATTCATTGACGAGTGGATGAAGAAATACACTATCATGTCCACTAGTGTAACGCCCCCCTCACCCAAACCGGCCATTGGAAGTGAACATTGTGCTAATTCGAGACCTCCAAATTCATGCCAAATCCAATTTACGAAATCACAACAAATAAAATACGTGTGCAGAACATAAATAAACATACATAGCAGAAAATGAATCAATCGACGCACGATTGGCATGCATACACAAGCATAAACATTACATGCATCAATTAAAAACATTTCACATTGAAATAGAAACAAATATTTATCTTTAAACAATCATTAGAGGAATTTTGGGGTCTAAAATGGGCCTCCTAAGGAAAATAATAAAATAATAGTTAAAATAATAAAATAATAGTTAAAATAATAAAATAATATTGATTAATTTTGGAGGAAGAAAGAAAAAAACTACTTTTTGTGTTCATATTTTCGACATATCTCTCTGTGTTTTTACTCAAATTTCGATCGGGAGAGCTCATTGGATGCAGAATTTGATTCCACATCTAACGAGTACCCACACTGCATACTTTTGACAGACCCCACTACCCCAAAAATAATAAATACCTGAAAAAACGTGATGATGACATCATCATCACGTTTTTTCAGTTATTTCTTGTTTTTGGGGCAGCGGGGTCCATCAAATGTATGTAGTGTGGGTACTCGTTGGATGCGAAATCAAATTCCACATCCAACGAGCTCTCCCGATCGAAATTTGAGTAAAAACACAGTGAGATATGTCGAAAATACGAACAAAAAAAGTAGTTTTTTTTAATGACAAATATGTCAATTCAACCATTATGGTTGGCTTATTTTATTGAAATTCTATTGGTTCTTGAATTCCCACTCACAAAAACTTATTTTGGCACTTTTTCTTATAAGACCCATTTTAGACCCCAAATTTCCTCTAATGGTAAATCCAAGCAACTGGTTGTGTAAGAGCGATTTCCACCCAATTTTAGGAACTTTGTCCAACATATATTATTTTTGCTGAGAGGTCGCCTCCAAGATGGGATATGAGGACACCAAGACGAAGTAAAAACCTATAGTATTCTCTCGTTGTCCATAACTCGATCTACTCTCTATGCTTAACCAAATTCTCATACAGGCCCGAGAAGGATATCCTCTCTCATAGCCTTGGCTTCCATAATACATATCCCACACAAAAACTTTCTTGGCTCAGGAATCCCTTTCATCGATCCATGATTCTCTTGGGTGATCCATCTTGCAGAGTGTTTCGAGTGTGTGCATAGAAGAATACCAACCTGTGAAACATTGTTGGAGAACCACCTTTATCCTAAATTCATGGATTCTCAAGCATCTACGAGCAAAATACATCAATGAAAAGGATCCATAACTCACCTAGCCTCTTTTCTCATCTACGACCATCGATTTCCCTTCCAAATCAATAGCTATGTCCTTGAATTTGAATTTCCTTGGTTATACATAGTTATGAACAACAATACAGAGCTCTAGGTAGTGTAGATTTGCATGAGTATGTGAAAATGAGGGTTGACTCCAAGAGGTATGAGAAAATGGTGACAAGACAACTAACATAACTTCTCATAGTAGAAGAAAGGACTCATGGAAGCTACATACTAACTTCTGGCAGCTGACAAAACTATCACAAAAGTGCAGTAAGTCCCATGCTTCAATAATTGCATGAGGTGACTTTTTCCCACCAACCCCAGATGCATTCAATGATTGGAAAATAGTAAAAAAAGGAGATAATTGATTTATTCAAGGCACATGACAGAATTTTGGATGAGTTCTAAAGTTGACACTTGGCATCAAGGATTTGTTCTTGTTGGGCCTAGGGATAGGTAAGCATAATTCACTTACAATTTTTCTTGAGTATGGAAAGGAGCTAAGGAAAAAGAAGAAGAAGGATTTGCGACAAAGGAAACTTCCTCCTTTGCAACATAATGAATGAGTTGATATGTTGTGGCATAATGAAGGAAGGAAGAGCGGATGAAGGGAATGAAGGAGAATGAGGTACGACAAAGGAAGATGAAGAGGAAGTAGTAAAAGAAGAAGAAGTCACGACAGAAGAAGATGTCACGAATAGAAGAGATACCACGAAAGAAGAGATGGCACAATAGAAGAAGATGCCATGAACAGAAGAAAAAGGATGCAATAGAGAAAGAAGGTGACAGAGTGGATACATGTCAGAAGGCGTGCAACGGTGAAATGGTCAAAAAGCAACATGACATAAAGATCATGGGTACGACATTGGATAGAGCCGACATAAACCACACGTATGAAGGTATCTTTGTAAATCAGGATGTTAGTGCCTACTATCATGTATCGCTAGAATAGTAAAAACAACCTGTCAGCTAAGTATAGGAAGTCGGCTGAGAAAGCGACAGGAAAAGAGTTTGTAAAAAGTCTGAAAAGAGTCTATAAAATGAGGAACCCAAGCTGTATGCGAGTTAGTCTCTCCCTAGTTATTGTTGTATGTTAGTTTACTAAGTGCATTGAGTCGATAATCTGTAGCGTAGAAGCGTAGAAGAGACTGAGTCGATCCAGGATGTGTGTGGATCAGTAGTGGAGTCAAGTAGAGAAAGACCAGAGATAACAAAGAAGAGAGCATGAGAGGAGAGAGGATTTTGTAAAGATAAGTAAGGCAGATCTAGAGAAAAGTTTGCAGCTTAGTGCACAAGACTGAAAGTGCCATATATTTCTCATGCCATATGAAGAGAACCTTTGTGGTTTTTCTCGGATGTGTTTCAACATTAGATTCTATGTTTTATGTGTGAATGTTGAATGTGTTTAAGTGACATGTTTATATGTTGTTGTGAATGAATGTGTATGTATTTTCTTATGAATGAGTTGATATACATCAGTCGCACCGTTATAAGTCGAATGATTCTATGTTATACTGGGGTTAATGCTATATTAGTTGCAAGGGAGGAAGTGTGTCTTTGTTTAACTGTGTATAGTAAGCATAAATAATCCATCCACGGGCTTCGGTCGAGCGCCTTGGTGATATGCTAAGGGACGCAAAATCCCCCACCCAACTGCAGAAACCTAGTTCTAGCAGTTACCCATAGCAAGATATCTCAGGTGAGATTACATCTGCATTGCAGGTGTTGCTGACTGGGATTTGCTCTGTCGAGCTGATATATTAGGATTTTTTGTAAATGAGAGGGAACAAAATGAACCTCGATTGAAGAGACTCTAGAAGTCCAACAAATGGTTCCGTTGCCGGAAGGTGCACTGGTAACTGAAAGAGGAAGCCTAAAAGCATTGACAACCCCAGGGCCACCCCCATTGGAGGATGAATATTCTAAGACAAGAAAATTGCTGCCACCTTACATCCCGCCAAGATGTAGTGATGCATCGAAAGTCAAAATCTCAAAGCAAACAGGGGCCTTGCTGATAGCACCATTGGTTCCAAAAGGAGTAAATGTGTTAATGGATATCATGTTGAACTTACAAAAATTATCTTTTGTTGACCATGATACAAAGAAGCAGAAATAACTGGGCCGCAAGAACTATATGGATACTATGAAAGACGCACCAAATGCACCCAAGCAATTTGTCGCAAAGGATTATGATAGAGGATTGGAACACTCTGGCATATTGTCACTGTTATATATGCCACATTTTGGTCGTAGCATACCGATAAACACCTGTGCTAAGAAATTGTTGGTATTATTTCATGGTTGTTTCCTATGTCTTGGAAAGACAACACCTATAGATGTTGATCTTATTGCATTCATCACAGGCCTACCATTTGCAGGAATGGACCCAGCTCCACTTCTAAGGAAGGATCAAGAAGCGGAAATAACTACGTGGATGAAGGAAAAATATGATGTAGTAAGAGATAACAGAGGATTTCAGATAGGCTCCGTAAATGATAATACCATTTGATTTGCTACGACAGTATTGGCCTCGAATTTATTACGCAAGATGCACCCAAACCAATGCACCACGAGAGAAATTGCATTGGTTGAACTCTGCATGGAGGGAGTTCAGATCAATTGGTGTCATTTCTTACTGAACGAACTGTTACAAGATTCCATTGAGTCGTAGGAGGAGGGTAGGGCATTTCACTACTCCTGGCTATTAATTTTAATTTCATTTATTGCATGGGCCAACCCACCAAACTATGAAGGGGTATATATGTCGGTGAACTATAGAGGAGTGAGATACCAGAACCTTTGGTTCGATAAGGATAAAAAATCCCAACATATAGAAAATAACATATAATTATTTATGCATGGGGAGGCTATAAGGCACCAGGTAAAGAACATGTGCAGGTTGGATGAAGCCACTGTCAAATGGTTTTGTCAAGTGGTTAGATTTGAGATTAACGCACACCATGTTAACATGTAGTCGCGCCAGGACCAACATCGTCAATGCTTGCCAATGAGATTCATAATATCAAAGGAAGAGGTTGAAGAAATTGTTTATGAGTGGCCAAAAGAATGACACGTTCTGAATCCAGAATATCAACTACAAAAAGAGGAAAAAAAACTGAAAAAAGAGGATCCACCACCGCCAAATGACGGGAATGAAGAAGAAAATATGTTGGAGGAAAATACCCTGATACGGAACATGCAGAGTCTGGAAGGAAGAAGAAAAAGATGAAGGCTAATAGAAATGCAAATATCATCATCCTGGACAATGAAGATGTGCAAATTATGGCTGAGGCAATAGCTGAAGCTGCGTATACAGGCTTCAAAACCATAGAGGAGCGATAGAAAGAGATTTTAGGAACAGTTACCGACTTACTCAAATTTTTTTGTAAAGTGGTGGAAGATGTTAAAGTTTCTATAGATTGGCTAGCACCAAGCACTAAAGTGCATGATCCACCAGAGGTGTCAGAAGTACCACCAACTGGAATAGCAGTTCCAGTACCGCCAATGAGAATTGAGGTGCTAGGAAGAGTTCTTGATCTAGGAACTCTGGAGTTTAATGATGTTTCCAGGAACATAGGCTAGGTAACATTAGATTTCTCATTAATGGAAATGGTTGATGTGTATGCAATACAGAGTGGTGCAATGGCAGAGATAAAAGTGTGAGAAGGCGCACTTGTTAAGAAGAAAAAGGTTGCAAACAAAAGTGTTAAGAAGATGAGACTAGTATTACAAGAGTCTGAGCAAAAGATGAAGTCATGGGAATAAAATAACCATAGGATTGACAATGTAGTAGCTCGTGCTTATACAAACTTTGCGGAGGAAGGAATACCAGAGGAAATGGTGACAGAAGCCAAGATCGCTTGGCTTGGCGAGATAACTGAAAACCTTTGAAAGAAAGTCGTAGAGCTAGAAGCCCAAGTAAGACCAAGCACATTCCCTAAGGTGTTGGAGAATAGAAAACAAGTAGCAGTGGGAGCTACGCAGAATATAGAAGAGGTAGAAGTAGTGTGCTCTAAAGTTGTAGACCAAGTCTCCTAGGCTTGGGTAGCGCTCATAAGTGATGTAGAATTAGAAAAAGTCACGGAAGAGTCACGCAAAACTGAGATAGAGGTAACTCAGCTGAAGAATGAGATGAAGCAGTTACCCTTAGTGTAGAATATGTCTAAGGTAGCAGAGATACAAAATTTCAAGAACAAGTTGTTAGTTTTTCAACATTAAGCTAGCATTATTAGGATCTTTAACTAAGAGAATAACAAGTACATCAATCAAACACAAGAGACAATGAACACAGTATTTTTCCTCGAGGAAACCATAAAGGAGAAAACCCTACAACTTCCTCAAAGATAGAATCAGCACCAAAATAGTAAAAGCCCCAAAACAGTAAGTGATCTCCCAACAGCAGTAATCTTCTTCTTGTCTAGCCCCAGTGTCTTCTCCTTCCTCAACTATGTGCTACACTTGAGTGTGTATGACTTGTGTGATAAATAGAGACTTTTGTTCTCTATTTATACTAATCCCGACATGACTAAATCCCTACCAGGTCCGACCTCTACTAGGAGAGTCTAATAACCCTAGTGCCCTGGAACTGCAGGGACTTTAACCCTTAGACAATCGGAGGGTTACCCACTATGACTTGACATGACTTGTTTACATAATTGATCCTCCCGATCAGAACATCGGGGCATGATAATATGACTTAATTACATTATAGATATATCCCAGAATAAACATCGGGTTACAATACATAAGATACATAGATGAATACATTCCGAAGTTACAAATACATCAACACTCCCTCTTAACTAGGAAGGTATTCTTTCGACACAATTTTCAGCACTGGTCTTCTTCTCTGCATCAACAGGATCATCTTGTCATCTGCATCTCAAATCTTCTAAGTCTTCAAGTCATCTTCATCTTCAAGTCATCATCAATCTGTGGATCTGGATCATCATGGGACATCATCACTGGATCTGGATCATCACTCGATCTGGATCATCACTGGACATCATCACTGGATCTAGATCATCACTAGATCTGGATAATCACTGGACATCATCACTAAATTTGGATCATCACTCGATCTAGATCATCACTGCTAGATCATCATCACTGGATCTGGATCATCACTCGATCTGGATCATCATGACTGGATCTGGATCATCACTCGATCTGAATCATCACTGGTGCTATCTCATGATTCTTCTCGTCACAGGAATTTATACAGAGCCAGCCATTTTTCATGCTGGTTGTAGGCCTAGCCATCATATAGGTCTTCGCCCAGCACTTACATCTGACCTAATTGTCAGAAAGGCATGCCCAACACTCACATCTGATCATGTAGGAACCAATCCTATAATCATATCGGAAAGGCCCATCACTCACATTCACCAGCATGGTAGGCACATCTACTACCATCTATGAAATGGATCTGCACTCACATCCATCAGCATGATAGGCACAAACTACTATCATATGTGGAAAGGCACTGCACTCACATCCACCAGCATGGTAGGCACACCTACTACCATCTGAGGAAAGGCACTGCACTCACAACCACCAGCATGGTAGGCACATCTACTACCATCTGTGGAAAGGCACTGCACTCACATCCACCAGCATGATAGGCACAAACTACTATCATCTGTGGAAAGGCACTACACTCACATACACCAGCATGATAGGCACATCTACTATCATCTGTGGAAAGGCACTGCACTTACAATCACCAGCATGATAGGCACATCTACTATCATCTGTGAAAAGGCACATCACTCACATCCATCCAGGCGGGAACACATCTTGCTCACAATGATGGAAGGGCTTTCACTCATATTTTATCTTGTAGGAACCAATCCTACAGTCATATCAGAATGGCCCCCAGTCCTCGACTGAGCTACCTGGTAACTGACCAGGTGCCTCCATTCTCAGAATGGCGGTTGCCCTTACATCCGACCTGCTCGTCAGAATGGCCAACACTCACATATGACATGGAAGGAATCTAATCCTTTAGCCATGACAAAATGGTTCATCCCTTACATCTAATCAAGTGGGAACACATCCCTCTATCACATCAGAATGGCTTCTCAGTCCTAGACTGAGTTGTCCTGGTAACTGACCAGGTGCCTCCATTCCCAGAATGGCAGTTGCCCTTATATCTGTCCTACTCGACAGAATGTCCAGCACTCATATCTGACATGGAAGGAAGCAATCCTCTCACCATGACAGAATGGCTCAGCCCTTACATCTGACCTACTCATCAGAATGGCTATGGATCTCAGCACTCATATCTGTCATGGAAGGAACCAATCCTCTCACCATGACAGAATGGTTCAGCCCTTACATCTGACCTACTCGTCAGAATGGATATGGATCTTAGCACTAATATCTGTCATGAAAGGAACCAATCCTCTCACCATGACAGAATGGCTCAGCCCTTACATCTGACCTACTCGTCAGAATGGATATGGGACTCATCACTTTCCCTCAGAGGAAATATCGATCTGGAGAACACCAAGCTTCTCCCTGAAGTACTCAAACTTCACTCTAGCCAATGGCTTCATCAATACATCAGCTATCTGTTCCTCTATGGCAACATACTAGAGATTCACAGCTCCCTTCTGCACCATATCCCTGATATAGTGATACTTGATCTCGATATTCTTTGACTTGTCATGGAACACTGGATTCTCTGACAACTTCACGCAACTCTGGTTGTCACAATGTATACAAGTAGCATCCAACTGAAGATCAAATATATCAGATAGTAGCTTCCGCAGCCATACTGCCTCCCAACTAGCTGAACAAGCTGCGACATACTCTGCTTCAGCTGTACTTAGTGCCACACAGGATTGCTTCCTGCTAAACCAAGAGATCACACCTGATCCCATACTGAAGCAACACCCTGAAGTGCTCTTCCTATCAATGGCACTTCCTGCCCAATCTGAATCAACATAACCCTCCAGGTTAATCTTTTGATTCACATCGTACTTGAGCCCATAATCAATTGTACCCTTCAGGTACCTCAGAATATGCTTTGCAGCAATCAAGTGAACATGTCTTGGATCTGTCAAGAACTGGATCAAGGTGTTCACGACAAAGCAAATATCTGGTCTCATGTTCATCAGGTACATTAAGGACCCAATCATCTGACGATACATCGTAGCATCAACAGTCTCTGATGAAGCATCACTCAATAGCTTCAGGTTCGATGCCATAGGTGTGGCCATAGTCTTGCAGTCTATCATCCCAAACCTCGTCAGGATCTCTACTGCATACTTCCCTTGTCCAAGGTAGATTCCATCCGTACTCTGCCACACCTCCATACCTAGAAAGTAATGCATCATACCCAAGTCCTTCATCTCAAACTCAGTAGCAAGCTTTCTCTTTGTATCAACAATCAACCCATTTGTACCTGTTACAAATAGATCATCTACATATAGTAGGAGCATCACTGGGTTGCCATCTTCAACCTTGTAGTAAAGGTTGGAATCTGCTTTACTTTTGGTAAAGCCCAAACTGGATAGAAAGATGTCAATTCTATCGTACCAGGTCCTGGGTGCCTATTTCAAGCTGTACATGGCTTTCTTCAATCTGCATACATGAGACTCTCTGTCATGTGTCTCAAAACCGAGTGGTTGTTCTACATACACTTCCTCTTCCACTACACCATTCAAGAAAGCAGTCTTGACATCCATCTGGTGTATCTTCCATTTCATCACTGCAGCCAGAGCAAGTACTGATCTGATGGAAGTGTATCTGGCTACAGGTGCAAAGGTTTCTTCATAGTCTATTCCTTCTTTTTGAGAGAAACCTCGAGCTACAAATATTGCTTTATACTTTTCAATGCTATCATCTGTAGCATGCTTGATCTTGTAGATCCATTTGGAAGTTACAACTGACTTCCCTTCTGGTCTTGGGATAACATCCCAAACATCATTCTTCATGATCGATTGATATTCTTCGATCATAGCATCCTTCCATTCTTTTCGTTCTGCTGCTTCTTCATAACTGGAAGGTTCCTTATCAATGAAATCACATAGTAAAGCTACATACCCGGAGCAGGATCTGGTCCTCTTTCTTTCTCTGTGATTCTCTTCTGGAGCCCCATATCTTTCCGCACCTTGGATAAGTTCACGTACCCAAGCAGGTTTCCTCTTATGAGGATTCTTCTCTAGAGGTGGATCTATAGGTCTTTGTGGTTCTTCGAAATCTCGATCTTCTTCGTTCATGGTTGTGTCATGAATTCTGAGTACTTCTACTTCTGCTTCTTCAGGTTCTTCAGCAGGTCTCTTTCTGGATTTGTCGTAAGCTGTGTCTTCATCAAATGTCACATCCCTACTAATTTCAATCTTCTTGTATCCTGGGAAATAGATTCTGTAAGCCTTTGAGCTTTCAGAGTATCCCACAAATATGCCCTTCTTTCCTGAAGGATATAATTTTGTTCTCTTCTCCTTTGGGATGTGTACGTACACAAGACAGCCAAATATTCTGAGATGGCTGACTTCTAGTTTCTTTCCAGAGAAGACTTCTTCAGGAGTCTTGTTCTCAAGTACTCTATGTGGAGTATGGTTCTATACATACACCGCTATTCTGGAAGCTTCAGCCCAAATATGCATAGGAATATCTTGATCATGAAGCATTGGTCTTGCAACTTCCATGATGGTTCTATTCTTCCGTTCCGCAATCCCATTATGTTGTGGATTATAAGGAGTGGACAACTCCCTCTTAATCCCTGATTCTTTGCATAGCTATTTGAATTCATTCTAAGTGAATTCTCCGCCATTATCTGATCGAATGGTTTTTATCTTCTTTTCAGTATGGTTCTCAATCAAGGCTTTGAATTCCTTGAATTTACTGAATACTTCATCTTTTTTCTTCATGAAGTAAACCCGTGTCTTTCTAGAAAAATCATCAATAAAAGAAACATAGTATGCATATCCGCTTAGTGAGTTTGATGACATAGGACCGCATACATCGGAGTGGATGATTTCCAGTATGCCTTTGGCTTTTCTTTCGCTGTTGGGAAATGTCTTCTTCGTATTCTTCCCTTTCACACATCCTTTGCAAACACCATCATGTTTTGCTTGGAATTCTGGAAGACCTTCAACAACTTTGCTTGCAATAGGTAGTGCTCTGTAATACACATGTGCAAGCCTTCTATGCCAAAGTTCATTTGGCTCTACTATGTCATGGACCAAGGCTTGTTCTGGATGGCCCTTCAATTTGTACAACCCTCCTTCTTGTTCTCCAATCACTATTGCATCATTGATAGTCTTACCTTTTGGCCA
>LPNX010398569.1:200231-268916 GCA_001517045.1 Pseudotsuga menziesii
AACTCGCATTCCTTTTGCATCCAATGCTGATATGGAGAGAAGGTTCTTCTTGAGTCCTGGTACAAACAATACTTCTTTCATTGTTAGAGACTTACCAGAGTCTAGTTTATATGAAGATTCCCCACTACCTTTTATTGGATATTGGTAGTCATCTCCTAGCTTCACCTTGTGAGGTGAGTCATGTTCTGCTAGTCTTACAAAGGATTCCTTGAATCCAGCCATATGTTTGGAAGCCCCACTATCTATAATCCAATCATCACTTTCATGAGTAATGTTACCTGTGAGAATGGAAATCAAAACATATTCATCCTCACTTGAAGAGTCTTCACTTTCATATCTGGATCTCTTCCTGGATGGTTCATCATCCTCTACCGCATGAGCATGATGTCTTCTTTTGTTCCCCTTCCTTTTATGAGAGTGAACCTTGTTCTTAGGACAATCTTTTTCATAGTGTCCCTTTTGATCACATGTATAACATATCACTTTAGATATATCCTTTCTATTGTTATCCTTAGAATGGGATTTCTTACCTTTGGAGTAATGAGGATTTCTTCTTCTGCTTCTCTTGGAGTGAACTATGAGAGCTTGGTCTTCACTTCCCATCTTCTCTTCTCGAGCTGCTATCCGTGCTTCTTCTTGAGAACATTCTTCCCATAGTCTGCTGAATTTGACTAACTTATTTCTTGCACAAATTCCTTGGATGAAAGAATCCTATGACCTAGGGAGGCCATTCAAGGTAGTCATCACAATCTCTGCATTTTCCACTTCTTCATCAACAGCTTCTAATTGTTCCTTAATCTGGGAAACCCTTGTGAAGTAGGACTAGATAGTCTCTGCATTCTGAATCTTCACATTCTTCAGTTGGTTCCTCAGAGTCATTTTCCGGTTTATGTTCTTCCCTTCAAACAACTTGGTTAGGGCATCAAACATAGCTTTAGGTGTCTTGAGAGAGGACACCTGTGGGATAAGGTGATCCTTGATAGAATCAGCAATGATCCTCTTTTCCATAACCATCTTCTTCTTATGTAAGGATTTTGTCTCATCTCCCTTTGGAACTGGAACCTCCTCATGGATGTAGGAGTCTAATTCATTCTCTTTCAGGATCAGGGAGATCCTATACTTCCAGGCTCGGAAGTTATCAGCTCCCTCAAACTTTTCATCAAGCTTGGTATGATGAGACATCTTATCTGAGAACCTCAAAGGGGAATACAAAGGATTTTAGGTCTTACCAGGTTCAAGATGTCGGATCTGAAACTTGAGCTGAAATCTTACAGAGCTGGTTCAAGAGCAAATTAGGGTTCTGCTTTTCCAGAGTTCTGTCCAACCAAATGCTCTGAAATTTGTTCCTAAATTCGATTTTGGGGAGGAGATCAATCCAGGCCTAGGCTCACTCAAAAATTCCTCTTATGTGAAAATCCCTAATTTCCGGCAGTAGTGACAGGTCCAAAACTGAAAAACCTCATAAATGGATTATGTTTCGACAGAAAGATGCGCCCTAAGGAGGAGATTTATTCCACCTTACTTTTGCTGAAAATCTATGGAGGAAGGTCCATAAACTAGGAATCCCTAGTTCCCGCAGCTGCACAGTGTCTTCTTCTCAGGTTAGCTCTGATACCATGTTAGTTTTTCAACATTAAGCTAGCATTATTAGGATCTTTAACTAAGAGAATAACAAGTACAACAATCAAACACAAGAGACAATGAACACAGTATTTTTCCTCGGGGAAACCATAAAGGATAAAACCCCACAACTTCCTCAGAGATAGAATCAGCACCAAAACAGTAAAATCCCCAAAACAGTAAGTGATCTCCCAACAGCAGTAATCTTCTTCTTGTCTAGCCCCAGTGTCTTCTCCTTCCTCAACTATGCGCTACACTTGAGTGTGTATGACTTGTGTGATAAATAGAGACTCCTATTCTCTATTTATACTAATCCTGACATGACTAAATCCCTACCAGGTTCGACCTCTACTAGGAGAGTCTAATAACCCTAGTGCCCCGAAACTGCAAGGACTTTAACCCTTAGACAATCGGAGGGTTACCCACTATGACTTGACATGACTTGTTTACATAATTGATCCTCCCGATCGGAACATCGGGGCATGATAATATGACTCAATTACATTATAGATATATCCCAGAATAAACATCAGGTTACAATACATAAGATACATAGATGAATACATTCCGAAGTTACAAATACATCAACACAAGTAACAATGTTGTGCACACAACAACAACAACATGTAGATAAGGTTGAAAAGATGCAGGCTGGTGCTGAAAGAATCACATGCATCATTCAACATGTACATCAGAAGGTGTGAGAAGCAGCATAATCAACACGCAATCAGTTCCGACTTGGTGGAGCAATTGAAGAAGATAGGGGAAGAAGTAGGACAGGAAGTGGAGAGAGTAACAAAAATATTACAATATTTTCAAGGAAAAGATGGCACAAGTGAACAAATGGAGGAATACGATTTGCGTGGATTGGGATGAGCCATAGGTGAGTGTTGGGGGCATGTTGGGCCTAGGGATAAGTAAGCAGAATTCACTTGCAATTCTGCTTAAGAATGGAAAGGGGCTAAGACAAAAGAAGAAGAAGTAGCTGCGACAGAGGAAACTTCCTCCTTTGCGACAGAATGAATGAGTTGATATGTTACGACGGAATGAAGGAAGGAAAAGCGGATGAAGGGAAAGAAGGAGAATGAGGTACAAAAGAGGCAGATAAAGAAGAAGCAATAGAATAAGACGAAGTGGTGATAGAAGAAGATGTCACGAACAGAAGAGATACCGCCACAGAAGAGATACCGCGATAGAAGAAGATGACGTGAACAGAAGAAAAGGACGCAATAGAGAAAGAAGGTGATGGAGTAGAGCCATGTCAGAACAACGTGCAATGACACAACGGTCAGAAAGCGACATGCCATAAATATCGTGGATACGAGTTCGGCTAGAGCTGGAGGAAACCACATGTATGAAGGTATCTTTGTAAATCAGTTCGTTAGTTCCTACTATCATGTGTCTCTAGAATAGGAAAGATAATCTGTCGGATAAGTATAGGAAGTCGGCTGAGAAAGCAATAGGTAAAGAGTATGTAAAGAGTATGAAAAGAGTCTATAAAAGGAGGAACCTAGGATGTATGCAGGTTAGAGTCTCACTGTTTATTGTTTTCTACTAGTTTTCTAAGTGCATTGAGTCGAGAATATGCAGTTGAGTGTGAAGAAGTGTAAAAGAGATTGAGTTGATCTAAGCTGTGTGCTGATCAGTAGTGGAGTCAAGTAGATAAAGACCAGAGATAATGGAGAATAGAGCATGAGAGGAGAGAGGATTTTGTAAAGATAAGCAAGGAATATCTAGAGTAGAGTTTGCAACTTAGTGCGCAGACCAAAGGTGCCATATATTTCTCATGCCAGATGAAGAGAACCTTTGTGCTTTTTACCGGGTGGGTTTCCACGTTAGATTCAATGTTTTATGTGTGAATGTTGAATGTGTTTAAGTCACATGTGTATATGTTGTTGTGAATGAATGTGTACGTATTTTCTTATGAATGAGTTGATGTACATTAATTGCACTATTATAAGTTGAATGATTCTATGTTATATCAGGGTTAATGATATATTTGTTGAAAGGGAGGAAGTGTGTCATGGTCAAAACGTGTATAATAAGCATAAATAATCCACCCATGGGCTTCGCTCAAGCACCTTGGTGATAGGCCAAGGGATGTGAAATCCCCCACCCAAATGCAGAAACCTGGTTTCGGCAGTTACCCATAGAAACATATCTCGAGTGAGACTGCATCTGCATCGCAGGTGTTGTCGATTGGGCTTTGCTCCGTCGGGACGATATCTTGGGGGCTTTGTTGTGCGCAAGAGGGAAGGAACTAAACATGGGTTGAAGAGACGCAAGAAGGCCAACAGGTCTTCCATGGGCCCCCTTTCCTCCTCCCATCTGGTGGAATGATAACCCCTTTGGTTCTCTTTACACAACCATTCTTGGACCATTTTATTATTTATGCACATAATATTTACATACATTCAAATTGGCATGATAATCCAAACACAAAGTATAAATAAATTATTTACATCATACATGCCTAGCCATTCACTAGTTGGGCCTTGGCCTTGGGATATGCACTAGGAATCCATAGTAGCATATTTACATCATTTACATAATTTCGTTCAAATACATCCAAGTCAAAACCGAGGGTATTACAACTTGATGCCTAGCTTTCAAATGATGATATTCAATGGTGGGATGATGAAATGTGGGTGGGATTTGTGAAAAGGTGATGCTCCAATTGGGTGATTATCACCTTAAAAATCATATGTTGGCCATAGATATTGGTGGTTGTGATATAGTTTTAGGGACATGATGGCTACACACATTAGGTCCAGTTACTATGGACTTTAGGGAATTATGTCTGAGCTTTAATCAAGATTCTCAGTACTCACATCATTAAAGAAATCTAGGCAAGCTCCTCTAAAATCATAAGTTCTCATCGGATGGAAAAAATATTGAATAAAGGCCACTATGGAATTATTGTTCTCTTCCATGACATATAGGCTTTGGAAAACACCACACCAAAAATACATCTTGACTTACAAAAGGTTTTGGGAAAACATCAACATGTCTTTGAGACACCAAAATGTTTACCCCCATAAATAGGTAAGCGTGATCATGAAATAACATTGATTCTGGGCATTCAATCACCAAATGTACACCTATATAGGCACCCATTTGCACAAAAAAATGACATTATCACTCAAGAGTTACTAGAGACAAGAGTTATTCATACCAAAACTTGCACATATTCATCCTTGAATGATCATGGTTTTAAAGCAAGAAGGGAATGGGTGCACATGTGCCCTAATTTTTGTTCCTTTTCATGGAACAAAGCAACAAAAAACTTAAAGAATGTCATGTGCACCACTATGGTCTTAACCATGCTTGATTTACTAAGACCTCTGTATGAGAATGTGATGCCTCCATAAAAGAATTTGGGTGTAATATTAGTGCAATATGGATGACCCTTAGCATTCACTAGTAAGCAACATGGTAGTATGGATTTGGAAAATTTTACATGCAAGGAAGAAATGATGGCCATCATTTATTATTTATGCACATAATATTTACATACATTCGAATTGGCATGATAATCCAAACACAAAGTATAAATAAATTATTTACATCATACATGCCTAGCCATTCACTGGTTGGGCCTTGGCCTTGGGATATGCACTAGGAATCCATAGTAGCATATTTACATCATTTACATAATTTCATTAAAATACATCCAAGTGAAAACCCATCTTATTTTAACTCCCAAAATACAAAGGAGCATTTCATTGGCACTATCATGTTGGTTTATCCCACAATACTGAGGGGGGGGGTTGAATCATTATTGACCTTTTTAAACTAAAACACAAAACAATCAACAATTATAACACAGATTTTATCATGGAAAACTCAAAGAGCAAACCACCAACTCATACTCATTAATAAGATGAATTTACAAAATTTTTTATCTGCAACAACAGAAAGGATTCAAGATACACCCTAGGTTTTTCCTGTAGCTACATACTAGGATGCTACAACACCCCTTATGGTTTTATGTCTTTTTTTAACAGACAAGGATGCTACGACACCTTGTTCTCCAGCTACAACTGGAAGGAGGCTTCGACCCCCCCTGTAGACCTGTGGTCTGCCCTAGCACCGCCCTACCACCCTAATATGATTTTATTCAGACTGTGGAATAGCTGTAAGCTATTCACTATGGACTCTATTAAACTAGTTAACAGAGACACTTCATTTAGAACACAAAATTCATTTAAATACCTAGTACCTTCATCGTTTCAATGCAACTCTTCATTGCTGCATCTTTTCAATTTGGGTCGTGACTGTTTGTTTACAAACACACACAAATAACACTTAACTTTTCAATTCGTCACATTCCTTCACCAAATGTCGACGTTTCATTTCTCCCTCAGCCTCAGATCTCAATTTCATAGCCCTGTTTATCGTTCTCTAATATTTCCGCAATGCAAAAACTATTTCTGCAATGATATTTACCAATTTTAATTGGAGCCGTTGATCCTACTATCAAGTATGATCTGGACCGTAGATCTGTTCTACAGATTTCCTCCTTGAAATCTCCTTTCCGCATCAAAATTAACTCACAACAATTTCTGACCATTGATCTTTGTCGGGTGTTTTTTCTAACCGTTGATCTTTGTCGGGCGTTTTTTTTTACCATTGATCTCCAGTTTGCGGGATGCAGGATGTCAATTCATCCTTTTTATCCTTTCTGCAAACTTCTTTCTGCAACCATATTTTCAGCAATATTTCTTCTGCACCGTCGATATTTTGCAGAGTAATTCCTAACGGTTGATCTTGCGGATTGCAGGATGTGGAATCGTGCTTTCCAATTTTTGGACTTCCCCAATTTCCTTTCCACAACGGTCTTTCTGCACCATTGATCTATTTTTGGCGGGATTGATCTCAGTCGTCCGATCTTCAGATTTTGGGATGTGGGACGCAGGATGCGGGATGCCCGACCAACTTTCCTAAGTTGCCTCCCTGCAACTTTCCTTCCGCATGCGGCTTGCAGGATGCAAGATGCCCAACCAATTTTCCAAAGCTCCCTCCCTGCAACTTTTCATCCACAATTTTGTTTCCATATTACGGGATGTTTCCTAACCATTGGATCTTATGCAGGATCAATGTCCACCATTCAATATTGATCTTTCAAAATTGATCCTCCTTCACTTGATCTTTTTACTCCATGTCATCATATATGTCATGCTACATGCCCAAATATGCCATGCCATGTCATGACTACCTTAGTATTTTACTAAGTAGGTTCAACCATCATATACACTGGTTATTTCTTTGTCATTTTGTGAACACTTTTGACATCAATGGCAACCATATACTCAACAATCTCCCCCTTTGGCATTGATGGCAACCTCTGAACATTCTCCCCCTTTGGAAATAATGACAAAGGAACCTTTCTATGTGACACCTCCCCCTGTCAACATTTCTCCCCATGAGACTGAGCTCTTTCCTCTTAGTGTTTTTAAAATGGAATTACTCCCATTTTTTGTCTAAGACGCTCAAAATCTTCTTTAGGTAGTGGTTTGGTAAAAATGTCAACAATTTGTTCTTTAGTGTCAATATATTCTAATTGGACGGTTTTTTGAGAAACCTGTTCTCTTAGATAGTGATACTTGAATGGTATATGTTTTGTCTTGGAATGCATGATAGGATTTTTAGACATATTTATAGCACCAGTGTTATCACAGTTGATAACTATTAGATGTTCATATTTTACAAGTAAATCTTCCAGAGTTTGTCTCATCCAAATAACCTGAGTGCAACATGAGGTGGCAGTAATATATTCTGCTTCTGCTGTGGAAAGTGAAATAGAGGATTATTTTTTACTTGACCATGATACTAAACTATTTCCCAGAAAAAATGCTGCTCCACTAGTACTTTTTCAATCGTCAACACTTCCTGCCCAATCTGCATCAGTAAACGCTTTTAGGGCAAAGTCTTGTCCTTTCAGATACCATAGACCATACTCCATGGTGCCTTTTAGATATTTGAAAATCCTTTTTACTCCGGTTACATGTGTTTCCTTGAAAGATGACTGGAATCTAGCTACCAATCCGACAACTTGCATGACATCTGGTCTTATGGTTGTTACATATAGCAGACTGCCAATCATAGATCTAAACATGGTATGATATACTTCTAGTGATTCATCATCCTTATTTAACTTGCAACCGGTGACCATTGGAGTACCAACATGTTTGGAATCTTCCATTTTAAACTTTTTCAACATATCCTTGATGTACATAGTTTGAGAGATGAAAATTCCTTCTTTTGTTTGGTGAACTTGCAATCCTAGAAAGAAAGTTAATTCACCCAACATTGACATTTTGAATTCTTTCATCATTTCAGAGGCAAAATATACACTTAGGATTTGAAGATTGCTTCCAAATATGATATCATCCACATAGAAAACAATGATCATGTTTTTATCTTCGATTTTTAGATAAAGATTACTTTCAGTGGCTCCTCTTTTAAAACCTTGTTGTTTTAAGTAGCTATCTAGTCTTGAAAACCATGCTCTTGGAGCTTGTTTAAGACCATAGAGAGCCTTCTTCAGTTTGCATACATAGTCATTGTTCTCTAATAGAAGAAACCCTTCAAGCTGTTCAATATATACTTCTTCTTCTAAATTTCCATTTAGAAATGCAAAATTGACATCCATCTGATATACCTTGAAGTTTGTATGGCATGACAGTGCTAAAAACATTCAACTTGCTTCAAGTCGAGCTACAGGAGCAAACATTTCTTCAAAGTCAATACCTTCCACTTGGGCATAACCCTTACACACCAATCTTGCTTTGTTCCTTATAACTTGACCATCTTGATTGAATTTGTTTTTAAAAATCCATTTGGTTCCTACAATGTTCTTATCTGTAGGTCTTGGGATAAGTTCCTAGGTCTCATTTTTTTCAATTTGATCTAGTTCTTCATTCATGGATTTGACCCATTCATCACTTTTGCTAGCTTCTGTGAAGTTCTTGGGTTCTACTATGGATAGTAGGGCTTGTTCAACACTTGTTAGTTGTCTTCTTGTTTTGACTCGAGAATTTTTATCACCCATGATCTATGATTCTGGATGATCCTTTTGTGTCCTTCTAGATGGAGTTTTAGTGTCAGGTCTTCTTTATTTTCCTGTGTATCTTCCTCCTCTTTGCCTTCTTCTTCGTTATGAAAACTCTTGTCTCTTTGTAGTTCTTTTGTCTTGTCATCACTTGTATTAATATCTTTAGGATCTTCTTCTTTCCTTGGTTTTACATCATCTACTTTTACATCAGCACTCTCTATAATTTTATGTAACTTTTTATTGAAACATCTATATGCCTTTTCGGTGGATGAATATCCCAGAAAGATTCCTTTATCAGTCCTAGAGTCAAACTTTCCAAGATCATCCTCGTTTCTTTTGATGTAACATTTACTGCCAAATATTTTAAAATATCTGACTGATGTTGGTCTTCCATACCATAATTCGTAGGGAGTCTTATCCTTCTTTTCTCTGAGTTGTGCTCTATTGAGTGTGTAGACATCTATGTATACAACTTCTCTCCAAAAATAATCTGACAATTTTGCTTCATTAAGCATTGTTCTAGCAACTTCTTGGACTGTTATGTTTTTTCTTTCAACAACCCCATTCTACTGTGGAGTTATCGCAGTTGAAATTGTCTTTTAATTCCATGATTTTCACAGAATTCATTAAATTCATTTGAAGTAAATTCTCCCTCATTATCTGATCTCAGACACTTGATTTTCACACCATACTCATTTTCAGCCATTGCTTTGAAGATCTTAAATTTTTCAAAAGCTTTTGATTTTTCTTTGAGAAAGGATACCCGGGTCATCCTTGTGTAATCATCAATGAGCAACATGAAATAATGATCTCCTTGCAGACTTTTAGTTCTGGTTGGTCCACAAAGGTCCGTGTGTACTATTTCCAGAGGGTGTGAGGTCATATGTTCCTTTGTCTTGAAACTGGCTCTGGTTTGCTTCCCATGTTGACAATGTTTACATATTGCATTTAGAGGAGCTACAATTTTTGGCAAATCTCTTACAGCTTATTTTGCGCTTATTTTGGCAAGGTTGTCGAAACTTAGGTGTCCCAACCTTCTGTGCCACAACCAACGTTCATCTATCATGCTTAAATAGATTTGGTTTTCATTTTCCAAGATGTATACATTGTTTGCATTCCTCATGGCAATGCCAACTATCTTCCCTAATTTCTTATTTTTGATTTCACATTTTTCTGAGTCAAAGATGCAAATGTAACCTTGGTCTCATGTTTGACTTACACTGAGTAGATTAGGCTTGAGGTTTTCAACTAGCAAAACATTTTCTGCTTTGATCTTGCTGTTGACAACAGCTGTTCCTTTGCCAATTATTTTCGAAGACAGCCTATCTCCAAAAGTGACTTTTCCTTTATTATCCTTTAGTGTAATTAATTTACTTGAGTCACCGGTCATATGTTTTGAGCAACCACTGTCCAAGTGCCATAGGTTTTGGTTTTTAGTTGCACATAGAGCAATCATGGAACTTTCATGTTCTTCCTTTTCTCTCCAATATTTCTTTTGCTTGGTACTCTGAGATTGAGTTGCATCAGTATTCCTTGTAGGAGTTTTTAGTTTACAATCCCTTGCCATATGCCCATGGTTATTACATTTATAGCATTCTATGTCATATTGTTGGAGTAGTGAAAACATATTCTTATTTCCCTTTGTCTTAATGCTTAATGGATTTTTCTTGTATTCAGAATCCTTTCTTTTAGTTCTGCAATTTAAAGCTTTATGACCAAGATTATTACAAGAATAGCAATAACCTAAAAAGATCTATAGATATCTATTTGGTCCTTTAAGTGCTATATTATTTCTGTTTTCATCTTGAGAAATTAAGCCAGCTATCTTGTTTACTTCCTTTTTAGCTGGAATCTTCAATATTTCAGCATAACTTTTCTTACCTCCTTTTTGATTGGTGATAGGAAAATTTTCTGGCTTCTTCTTTTTAACAAACCCCAAACCAAACTATCATTTGATGGTTTTTGGCTACTTAGAATGTCATCTAGAATCCTTGAGCTATTCTCAAACTTTGATTTGATGGATCCTTCCTCAAGCTTTCTCTTGAATTGTGTGATCTCCTCTGCTAGTTTTCCATACTCTTGTATTCTTTGTTGGAGCTAAAGGTTCAGATCCTTTTCAAAATTTTGGGCTTCTAGAATTTGGGCTTCCAACTGATTGATGATAACATTTGACTGTTTGTTGTTCTTTCTGCTTTTGTCAATTTCTTCAAGAGCACTGACAAGTTCAGCTCTTAGGTCCACTTCTCCCTCTACATCTGAGTCACTATTTGAGGTTTGAGTGTCTAGACCCATAAATAGTACTTTAGTTTCTTCAGCTTCACTTTCATCTAAATCTTCACTGTCTTCCATGGCATAAACAATTTTCTTGTACCCATAGGCTTTTTTCTTGCTTCCTGGTTTACCTCTTCTAAATTTTGAAGTTTCTTTTTCTTCATTCTCATCTTGTTTAGTGTAGGTGCATTTGGAGGCAAAATGTCCAATACTTCCACAATTAAAACACTTTAAAGGTAATTTTCCCTTGTACTTTCTTGTCCCTTTCTCAAGTTTACTGATGAAAAAAAATTCCTCGTCATTTGGATTTTCTGATTGATTTTTTGAGGTTGACTTAAAGGATGCTTCCTTTCTTGAAGATTCATTTTGTCTTATTCTCATTTCGTATGCAGTGAGAATTCCATGTATCTCATCCATTGCCAACTTTTTAATATCATCTCGTTCTTCTAAATACTTTTGGGTTATACCTCATTGGTAATGTTCTTAGTACTTTACTTACCACTATCTTTTCTTTTAGTTTTCCTCCAAGCCCTCTGATCGCATTAACAACTTCATCTACACAAAGAAGATACTCACCAATATTCTCTTCTTCTTTCATGTTCAGACTTTCAAATTGACTTCTATATGTTTGAATTTTGGATTCTTTGACTTTAGATTCTCCTTCATATATTAGTTTGAATTTGTCCCAAGCTTGTTTGGCAGATGTGCATTGCATAACCTTAGTAAATACTGATTGTGTTAAGCCACTTAAGATTGTGCTTAGAGCTTTGGTGTTACCTTCATATTGTCCTAGTTCAACTGTGTCTGTAGGGTATAGGTTTCCAATATTAAGTTCTTTTTCAGTTGCTGCCCAAACCTTCCACCCCAGGGACATCAGATGACATTTCATTCTAACACTCCAGTATGCATAATTCTCTTCGGTAAATAGTGGAGGTTTGTTAGTGGACAATCCTTCTTGTTGATCCATTGTGTTCTTTGAATGGGATCTTCCTTCCAGTGGTTAAGCTGTTTGCAAATGAACCTTGCTCTGATACTAATTGTTGGTTTATCCCACAATACTGAGAGGGGGTGGGTGAATCGGTATTGACCTTTTTAAACTAAAACAAAAAACAATGAACAATTATAACACATATTTTACCGTGGAAACCTCAAAGAGAAAACCACCAACTCATACTCATTAATAATATGAATTTACAAAATTGTTTATCTACTACAATAGAAAGGATGCAAGATACACCCTAGGTTTTGCTTGCAGCTATAGACTAGGATGCTACAACACCCCTTATGGTTTTCTGTCTGTTTTTAACATACAAGGATGCTACGACACCCTGTTCTCCAGCTACGACTGGAAGGAGGCTTCGACCCCCCCCTACAGACCTATGGTCTGCCCTAGCACCACCCTGCCACCCTAATCTGATTTTATTCAGACTCTGGAATAGCTATAAGCTATTCACTATGGACTCTATTAAATTGGTTAACATAGACACTTCATTTAGAACACAAAATTCATTTAAATACCTAGTACCTTCATCATTTCAATGCAACTCTTCATTGCTGCATCTTTTCAATTTGGGTCGTGACTGTTTGTTTACAAACACACACAAATAACACTTACCTTTTCAATTCATCGCATTCCTTCACCAAATGTCAACGTTTCATTTCTCCCTCAACCTCAGATCTCAATTTCATAACCATGTTTATTGTTCTCTGATATTTCCGCAATGCAAAAACTCTTTCTGCAATGATATTTACTAGTTTTAATTGGATCCGTTGATCCTACTATCAAGTACGATATGGACCGTAGATTTGTTCTACATATTTCCTCCTTGAAATCTCCTTTCCACATCAAAATTACCTCACAACGATTTCTAATCGTTGATCTTGATCGGGCGTTTTTCCTAACCGTCGATCTCCAGTTTGTGGGATGCGGGATGTCAATTCATCCTTTTTATCCTTTCTGCAAACTTCTTTCCGCAACCATCTTTTCTGCAATATTTCTTCCGCACCGTCGATATTTTGTGGAGTCATTCCCGACGGTTGATCTTGTGGATTGCGGGATGCAGAATTGCGCTTTTCGATTTTCAGAATTCCGCAATTTCCTTTCCACAACGGTCTTTCCGCATCATTGATCTATTTTTGGTGGGATTGATCTCAGCCGTCCGATCTTCAGATTTCGGGATGCGGGATGCCCAACCAACTTTCCTAAGTTGCCTCCCCGCAACTTTCCTTCCGCATGCGGCTTGCGGGATGCTCAACCTATTTTCCAAAGTTTCCTCCTCGTAAATTTTCCTCCACAATTTTGTTTCCATATTGCAAGATGTTTCCTAACCATTGGATCTTGTGCGGGATCAATGTCCACCATTCGATCTTGATATTTCAAAACTGATCCTCCATCACTTGATCTTTTTACTCCATGTCATCATATATGTCATGCTACATGCCCAACTATGCCATGCCATGTCATGACTACCTTAGTCTTTTACTGCATGACTACCTTAGTCTTTTACTGAGTAGGTTCAGCCATCATATACGCTGGTTATTTCTTTGTCATTTGTGAACACTTTTGACATCAATGACAACCATATACTCAACATATCCTCCAAACTCATCTAGGCTTCTGTCATCCTCCCCTCTTCTAGCTCTTCTTCATGAACCTCTTGCTCCCATTCATCTTCATTGTCAACATTCACATGTCAACTAATTTCTTCTTTTGGGTTATCTCTAGGGTTTCCATCCACATCAATGGATTTAGCAACATGTCCACTACATCATTCTCATTATCATGAGGTCTTTCTCTAGGTGTTTTAACTCATACACTTCCTTTTTGTGCCATTATATCATTTTCACTATCTTATAATAGCCTTTATAAATCCAAACATCAACTACTTAAACACTATGCTAGAGTTGTCTCTCTCCCTTGACAACTCTACCAAGCTATCTCCTTAGTTAGAGTAGTCTTCAATACTAATTCTTTGTGCTTAGATACCATATGGTTCAAACATATTTGTGTACTCATCCATAAAGGTAATTTTTCATTATTACATTATATCTCAACTTCCTTATGTTTTTACTAACATCCCAAAACTTATTCCATAATATAACTCATCAAACTCAACAAGAAGCAAACGATGTCCACAACAAAAATAGATTTTAGATGATAAACTTAAGAACCATACCAATATTATCACACTTTTAAATACCTTGTATCCAACTACAAATTATTATACCTGAATAATCAAGCAAATGCCTCATATCAACGACAATACATATCCAAACTCAAATGCACTCTTAACAGTTCTAAAGGCCTTATATCCAACTACAAATTGTTATACCTAAATAATCAAGCAAATACTTCATGTAAACAACCAGGCATATCCAAACTCAAATGCATTCTGAATTCAAATATGCGATCCGGGCCTTAAAAGAAGGGTTAATGTTCCCATGCTATTAATCTATAAAAGTTTTACAAGGTTCCCACTATTGAGCTATTCCCAACTACTTGCAAATGCATTCTCAACTCAAATAAGTGATTCGGGCCTTAGAAGAACAACTCATGCTCCCATGTTATTGAGCTATAAAATTTATATAAGCTTCCAACTATTGAGCTAATCCCAACTAGCTTCAAATGAATTTGAATGCCCTTTTTTTAATTGGGGCCGATGGATTGCGGAAATCCAATAATATGAGTCAAAGTTCTTTTTATTTTTATTTGAAATTCAGATGGAATTTTCTATTATTTAAGTTGATATAGAATTTAGCCCAGAAAGCCATAAAAAAAACATCGTTACTCCATACGAACTTGGATCCTGGTAAAACTCCAATTGTACTAACAAACAAAATTGGAAAAACAGTTAAAAGCAAATCTCATTCCGTGATTCTAGAGCTTGGGCAGTGAAAAGAGATCGAGTATAAAGTTCCAGTTACACAGAAATATGTTAACATATACTCCAACATCCCTTCTCTGGAATAGCCCAGGGGAATTGAACCTGAGACCTCTACTCTGATACCATGTAAGGTTTGGCGTTACACCAAAACCTGCAGATGTTGATGAACATTTGAAACCCAGTACAAGGCCCTATCACCAGGCGTGGCAGTTAGTCCACTTGTTTTGTTTTCCCAGAGGTGCGGTGGTTAAACCATGATGAGGTTGTACCGATACTCCAACTCTGGAAAAAGCAAGTTATCTCGCTAGCAGAGTAAAATTCAAATAAAAAACTTTTGCAACATTTTTAGAAAGTTTGTCTGAAAAAATGCCTATAGGTGCTTATTATATGCATTATAATGGGAAAGAAGATAGGTACTTATTATATGCATTATAATTATTGTACCTAAGAGGTGCATTCCACAACTCATTAGGGGAGAGATGTGTAACTTCTTTGGCGCTCATCCTAGAGTTGGCACGTATCTTTTATAAAAAATAATAAAATATTATTAAAAATAACTTGTTAGCTTAAATTAACTTTAAATAATTTAGAATTGCATATATATAAACTAACATAAATTAGAAAAACTAAAACCATAAGAATTAGATTACACATTTCCACTCTAAAAAAGGGTTTGCACCTTAGAGATTTGATCCCTCTCGGTGCTTGGTAGATCCCCTTATAGATGGATCTATGCTGGTATTATGTCCCATTCCATATCATCATAAATCATTGGGGACGTTTCAAACAGTGGGAAATGCCCTGAAAATGATGTGTGGGCCATTAACACTCTCATATAACTTTGGAGACAACCCATTATCACTTTTAAAGGAGAGAGCCATGTTATTATTGTTGTCATTGTTTCTCGTCAGAAGGAACGGTTTCGAACTCCTTTCGAACATAGAATGTGTGTATGTAACTTCAACTTTCTTTTATCTATTATTCGTCTACTTATTGAAAGAATAAATAACTATCAAAGAATAGCATGAGCATTAGATCATGGAAATGAAAAGATTCTTGCATCCTACTAGACTAAAAGAAAAGGATTTTACTTTGCTAACCTTATTTTCAATGTGTTGTTGTCATCTTCTTGCTTTTCACAATGCTACTCTTCACCTTTATTAGAAAAAATTGCTACCCTCTTAACATAGTCTTCTTTGCCTTCAAAGCTAAGTCATACAGCTCATTTATGACAATGTTTTCTTTACCTTCCAAGCTAAGTCATAAACATCATTTATAGAGTGCATCTCCACTATAACAATGACAACTTCTTTCAAGATGGATAGTTCAAACCATCTGCATACTCACCATGTTCTCCTCTTTGTTGCTTTACAACTTAGTATGGGAGAGATGTTGTCATGTACACTTTAAGAAATTTGATCCCTCTTGGTGCTTGATAGATCCGGGTTTAAGATGGATCTATAGTGGTTGTCGATCTTCCCACCTTCTTGGCACATGTCCTCTCAATCTTATCTAAACAAAATTCACTTGCTTGGACTCGTCCACCTGATTGTTCTTAAAGCATTTTTGCATATCCCCAATCCAATCCATTAACTCATCTTATTCTCACTTCCAAAATACATAGAAGTATTTCATTATGAGTATCCTACCAAACTCGTCTTTGCTTCTGTCAGCTTCTATCATCCTCCCCTCTTCTAGAACTTTTTCATGAACCTCGTATTTTGTTTCATCGTCAGTGTCAACATTCACATGTCTACTCATTCCTTATTTGGGGGTTATCCCTAGGGCTTCAAACCGCATCAATGGATTTAGTAATATGTGGACACTACATCATTCTCATTATCATGATGTACTCTTCCTTTACCTCTTCTAACTCATACACCTACTTTTTGTGCCATAACCTTTTCATTATCCTATTATATAGTGTTTATGAATCCAAACAAAATCTACTTAAACACCATCACCATGTTGGAGTTGTGTTGGAGTTGTCTCTCTCGACAATCTACTTAAACACCATCACCATCCCGACTATCTCCTTAGCTAGATTAATCCTCACCGCGAGTTCATGCTGCTCATGTAATTATCCTATTATAGTGTTTACAAATCCAAATGACATCTACTTAAACAGCATCACCATGTTGGAGTTGTCTCTCTAGAGACAATCTACTTAAACACCATCACCATCTTGACAATCTCCTTAGCTAGATTAATCCTCATCATGAGTTCTTCTTGCTCATGTACTATATGGTGAAGCTATGTGTTCTTGCCTCTCAAAGTGCAAAATACAAAAATATGAAATCCACTACAACTTAAAAGTCTTTCAGTAAATGGGGGTCTCATATACCAAATTACCATCGTCATCATCATCTATGTGGATTTTAACTAAATTTATGCTTTGGGGTGGATGTGTTGAAGAAATCTAGGTCAAATTGAACTTTTGATCATAGAAATGGTTATAGAATTGAGCAAAACCATAAAAGCACGATTTCAATATGCACAAAACAACATCATCATCATGGATATTATCATCAATTTTAACTAAATTTATACTTTAGGGTGGATAGGTCGAAAAAATCCAAGTTTGATTGATATATAAAATTGAGCAAAACCGCATAAAAGTGAAACCTAGCAAAACCCCTAATCAAAGTTAAAACAACACAAAACTTAAAACCTAATAAAACCCCTAGTCAAGTTATATAAATTATTATAAAATTGAGCAAAACAACACAAAACTTGGAACCTAGTAAACCATAGGCAAAGTGCACAAAACTTGGAACCTAGTAAAACCCTAGGCAAAGTGCACAAAACTTGGAACCTAATAAAACCCTTGGTCAAAGTTATATAAATTGTTATAAAATTGAGCATTTAAAAAAGAAAAAAACATGCACAAAACTTGGAACCTAGTAAAACTCATGGTCAAAGTAATATAAATTGAGCAAAACCATAAAAAGCATGGTTTCAGTACGCACAAAACGTGGAACCTAGTAAAACTCCAATTGGAACTAGTCAAAGCGGTTTCAGTATGCACAAAACTTGGAACCTTGTAAAACTCCTTTATATGAAAAGCTATTCAAATATCTTAGATTCTCCCTCCTGCATCATTACATCGAAAAAAGTGAGGTGAACCCTCATTGGCAGTGTGTTTAAGTCAATTGAACGGATGTAAGCAGAGCATTGGATACGTTGGATTGTACGAGCATCTTGAGTATAAAGTTCCACATTGATTTTAGCAATTCAATATTGCCCCATAATTTGATACTCTCTAGGCTCTCATCGTCCGCCTCTCATCGAGTCCAAATTTATTAATACACAAATATGTTAAACCAGATATAATCAGAATTCTTTCCGCATCGAGAGACTGGTCATGGTCATGGTCAATCAAAAGATATTTATATGAAATCAGATTTGTTGTATGTTCATGAGCACATACATAATATTTATTGGGTTAGCTAGCTGGGTGGTGGGCAATATAAACAATTTTCCTTAGATATGGACTTCTGGCAGGGATCGCTTTATGACAAATGCTGGAAAAAGCAAGTTATCCCGCCAGAACAGTAAGTTTCAAATAAAAACTTTTGCAACAAAGTCAGAAAAGTTTTGTCTGAAAAAAATGGCGAGTCAACTCCACGGTAGTGTGATCATAAGACAAACAAATAGAAATGCCATGAACTGCTAATTTCAAACCTCAAATATATTTTCACTTCAAAGTCCAAACACCAACTGAAAGAAGAAGAAGATAGGTATTTAGTATATGCACATTATGATTATATTCTGTCCCATCCCATATCAATATCATCATAAATCATTGGGGAAGTTTCAAACAGTGGGTAACACTGTGAAAATCGATGTGTGCGCCATTAGCACTCTGATAGAACTTTGGAGACAGCCCATTGTCACTTTTAAAGGAGAGAGACAGCCCATTGGTTATTATTTTTGTCATTGTTTCTCCTGAGAAGGAAGTATAGCAAGTGTATATTGTATGTATATGTAACTTCAACTTTCTTCCATCTCTTATTCGTCTACTTATTAAAAACAGAAATAGCCCTCAAATTATAGCATCAGATCTTGGAAATGGAAAGATTCTTACATCCCACTAGACTAAAAGAAAAGTAGTACGTCCATTTTCGTTGGTATCAAACCTTTACAGCTTTACATCAATGGTAGCTAGTGCTCTGGAACTGTCATGATTCCTCCGGTGAATAAATTCGAATGCCCACTCAAACGACGAGTACATTCCCAAGGTCGTAGACAAGTATAACAAGCTTTTTTGAAAAACCTAGTGTTGCGTTTTAAGGAATCTTCATGTCCGGTGCAAAACAAATTATAACTGTCTGCCCGCTACCCAAAGTAGAAGGAATCGACATTATAACGCCACTTCTCAGGCATCTTGTCTCTGAACAGTGATTCGCCCATTCGGTTTTGGAGGGGAGGAGCTTGATTGAACTTTGGATAGTATAGTAATTAATTAATTAAAGTATAGACAATATCTAGGAATACAAATCAAACAATCTAATTTTTTATTGTAGATGCTGCATGAGGGATGTAAGGAAAGCATTTTTTAACTTCGAAAGATGCAACATAAGTGTGCAATGACGAGAAACATTATTTGAAATGTTGCAGGCGAAGAACATTCCTGCGACCATAGTGCTTGATTGCAGGATTAATGATTGGACCAACTCCAAGTTGCAACCATCCAATCCAAAAGCACAAACATAAATCAAATTGAACTGCAAGAAGAGAGTGCGGCAGAAAACACACTTCAGTCTTCCATAATATTCCATCCATGTCGAGTCATTCAGCAATTTCGTTACCTTGAAGCTCATTCGGAGCTGTGATTTATAATATTGATAATTGAAACAAATCAATGGGATGGTGTAGATGCCGAGATAAAGGTTACAGTATTTTTTATTATTTTAATGGGATAGGGATTGTCTCCGGATGAGGATTATATATATTTGGCCAATAATAAGTTCAGAGAAGAACATTAATTATAACAAATATTGTATATGGAGGTATATAACTTCCCATTTACAGTATATATACAATATTTATTAATCACATGTAGGCTGCTTATTGATTTATTTTGTTTGGACCAAATCTCTGTTGTTGCTAGTTTATGGATCGTCATATACAATATTTAATCTGATTTTGGCTGCTTATTGAGCATCAAATCTGTGTTGCTGGCTGTTTAGTGTTCGTCAAATAGATATACTGTAATTTATTTTTCTATCACATCAAAATAAACATACTGTATACTGTGTTGCTTGCTGTTTATTGTTCATCAAATAGATATACTAATATTTTTTTCAATCCCATCAAGAGAAAGATACAGTTTATAAACTATATAGAGTGTTGGTTAATTTGTTAGTATAAACATAGAAGTTACAATATATTTATTTTGATGGTATAAGAGATATATTTTTATGAAATAAGGAAGGTATTGAAAGTTTATATTAATAAATATTATATATAACATTTGTTTCTTCTTAGGAAGTCATATGTTCAAATTTAGAAGGGTAGTGTATACATATTTTTATAGATTTTGGGATCTTTTGCTTCACAAACAAAGGAGCCTCATACACCAAATTGGTGTCTCCCTTAAAAGTGATCTTAAAAATACATTATCATTATTATTACAATATTAAATATATATAGCAGAAATATATATAGCAGTAAGATGATGTTAAATGTTTATTGATTCTCATTTGTATAAATCCTCAAATATATATTGCAAAGGTTATTAGTTGCTTTTATATATATATATGCTTATATATATACTTTATCAAAATAATATATCAATTTGCTCTTGATTGATAGTTAAATATATATAGATACTCTATGGAAAAATAACATATTAATATAGTGAATACATTTTATGTTTATTGATTATCATTTATAGATACTCAAATATATATTGCAAGCAAATTGTTGCTGGTTGCTTACATATATATTATCAAAATAATATATCAATTTGTTGTTAGTTGATAGTTAAATGTATATATATACTTTATGAAAAATAATATATTAATATTGTACTTGTATATTTTATGTTTATTTATTTTAATATATTATAAGATGTTATTTTGATTAGATATATATTTAATATTTGCTTATTTATTGCAATATATTTATTTTGATGATGATGATGGTGGTGGTGGTGGTTAACGTTTTTTGATATCAAAGCTTTGGTCTATCGGACCTAAAGAAACATATTATTTAGTTTGTTTTAAAATTATATTTCTATGCTCAAAGAGCTTGGACAGAAGTGTCCCGAGCTCACTATAGTTTTGACAAGTTAAAAGGCTAAGAAGGTCGGTATTGCAACAATGATTATGAAACTGAGATCTAACGTGGGTGTACGCATGGCACTCTAAGAGGAAGTGATTTCATCCTCAATCTTCATTGGTGGTTAACGTTCCTTGATATCAAAACTTTGGTCTATCGGACCTAAAGAAACAGATTATTTAATTTGTTTTAAAATTGTATTTCTATGATCAAAGAGCTTGGACAGAAGTGTCCCGAGCTCACTATAGTTTTGACAAGTTAAAAGGCTAAGAAGGTCGTATTGCAATAAAGATTATGAAACCGAGATCTAACATGGGTGTACGCGGGGCACTCTAAAAGGAAGTGATTTTCATCCTCAATCTTCATATTCTCGCAAAGATGGCAGATCCTTTCTACCCATGGTGTTTTAGGAACTTCCCAACGACCTGTTTCACTATGGAGCTCATGAGAGTTCGTTCTTATCTTGGCTATATTAATTTTTTTCTTTGAACTAGTTAAAACAAAGATATACTTTTGATCTTCTAAAGTAGGGTTGAGGACCTCTTTATAATATCTTAATTTTCTTTTAGCCTCCAAATCTTTCTCACGCCACATTTTCTCTTTAAACTTTGAAGTAACAATATTTTTAATGTTATTAATATTTTGCAATGCAACAGTTTCGCCAATCTCCCAATGGTTTAACCAGGCCCTGATATCTTTATATCAAACTCGCTTGAGCCTTAGGTGATTTTGGCTAGAATTTAAAACTAGCTTAGGAAGTCTATGGTCTCCCATGTTATTGATTTTGTGTTTGTATAACAAGAGCCTAGTCATAGCGAGGCTTTCGGTAGGGGAAAGAACCACTTCTATAAGGAGAATAGGGTAGGGTGTATTGCTTTTAATCTTGAGGTTATATGTTATAAAATGCTTATAGATTTGCTCAATCTTCCTATAGGATTCTCTAGAGATGCTGCAACCCCAAACCTCACACCCATACAAGATAACAAGAGTGACTAAAGTTTCAAAGAGGAGCTTCTTTTTATCGGGCCACATCACAAGGTTTGCTGCTTTACAATTATTTTTGGGACCAAAATAAGCTTTCCACCTTCCATTAATCCTTTTCTCAATGCTATAGTTCTTGTTGAGCTTGTGATGAATATAAATTCCTAAGTATTTGTAACAAGACACTTCCTCCAAGTTGTTATTGTCATACACAAAATTAGCGTAAGTGTCCTTCTTGGATTTGATAATCATAACTTTTGTTTTCTCAGTATTAAGAGTCATACCCATGGTAGAGCAAAAATATTTATGAATCCTTAGTTGCTTATTAAGATCAGATGGACACCTGGCTAAAAGAACAAAATCGTCAGCATAGAGAAGAAGGATGATGACTATTCCAGCCAAGATCGTGCTAGCACAACCTGCTTCCTCTAAACAACCTTCTTCTTGTTTAACTCCAATATTACACTTAATATCTTTCGACCACCCCTCGTTGCTCTTAAAATTGGCAATGACGTTCTCGTATAACCTTATTGCGGCAGCTCTCAACTTGAAAGGAACCTTTAGCTCTTCTAATTTGTTCCATAGGTTGTTTTTAGGTACCATATAGAAAGCCTTTCTAAATTCCACAAAGCAACAAAAGAGATTGGATTTATTATTACAACACTCCTCCATAATGATCATGAGCGTAACGAGGTGGTCCGTTGTTGAGTGCTGCCTTCTAAAACCCACTTGACATTTAGCACAAGTTACCTTCACTTTCAAGCCATATACTAAGCTTCTTTTCCAAAACAATACCATATAACTTGGCTAAGAGAGGGCTAATCATAATTGTCCGATAATTAGAGGGGTTATTTGTATCCCCACTTTTAAAAATTGGGATAATGAGGCTCTGAGTCCATGGTTTAGGGAACCCTTGTTTGAATGCTTGATTAAATAGCTTGTGGATGTGATGGATGAGGACATGACCTCCATTTTTTAAGATTTATGCCTGGTAACCTTCAATGTCCTTAGCTTTTCCATTTTCCATACGCTCAACCCCAAAATCTATGTCTTCTAATGAGAAAACTTCTTCTTCCATTGTGAGCAGGGTTTCAAAGTTATTTACGACATTTTGGGATTCATAAATCTTTTTAAGCTAGGAATTCAAGTCGTACAAAGAAATTCTATTATTATCTTTAGTTTTTCTAGTTAAAATCTACCTCCAGAATTTCTTAGGAGCCACCTTAGAGAGGTGTAAGAGATTTTCTTGTCTTTTATGAATATATTGCATTTTTTTCCTTTTAGTTAGGGTTTTGTATATTTTTATCTTGTCAATTTTAAGAGACTCATCAAGAGCTTCTTTAATTTCTCTCCTCGATATTTTACAATCTTTATCATACCAAGGGTTGTTTTTCTATTTATTTTATTACTTGAAACTTCAATTGAGAACTTGTTAATAGAATAAGAGAGGGATGCAGTAAAATTATGGTAGAGGTCTTCTATGTGGTATATACTTGATAAGGGAAGCAAATTAATTTTTAATTCATTTAGAAAAAGATCTTTTGGCTATGAGGATTATCCTCTATGGGATATCTATTCATGACAAAGTTGAGAGTCATAATTAATGGTTTATGATCTGAGTCAGGCTCACGGTTGTTTAAGATGTCAAAATTGATTATTTTCTTGTATAAAGGGATATCGGAAATAACATAGTCTACCACGCTACTACCAAGCCCATGGATACAAGTCATCTGGCTAGAATTGGGCCACTTCTTTAGATCATTGCAGATTATGAGATCTTGAGTATTGCAGAGTTTGAGTAGCTCAGACCCGAACAAATTTTCCCCTAGATCTTCAGAGCTTCTTTTGTACCTGTCAACTAGAGCAAGGTCTTCATCTAACCAAAGAGAGTTAGGGTTGGAATGATTACTTAGAAGAATAGCTTGGTTGCTTGAAGTTCAAGCATTAAAGTCACCTATTAAGAGGATATTGCTTTCATTTCTTATGCTAGAAATATCATTCTCTAACTAATTGTAAGGACAATTTTTATCTAAATTATTTTTCTTATAGAAGTTAGAATTAATAGGGGCAAAATAATAGATTGCTATATAGGTTTTTTTATCATTAAAATGTCAGTAACCTATATCCAAATATATTGGTTGCAAGGGTCTTTTTTATAAAGCCTAGCATGGGGGGAGATGTTTTTCCTAATGTAACAAACTATACTCCCAATGCCTCTACGATATGATCGCTTGTTCGAGGTTGGCCATAGTACAAATCCATCTATTTTAGGGACCTTAGATTCTTCGTGCTCCCAAGTTTCAACTAACAATATAATATCAACTTCATTCGCGATCCAACTTAGCTTGGGGCCTTTGTTCCATGGAAAGCCCCAATAGTTCCAAGAAAGAATTCGGAGCATGTTGGATTGCTATTGATTACTATCTTTTTGGTTTTTATCTCGGATAACAACTTTTCTATTTCTGATTATTTCCCACTTTCCTTTCTTCCTAGCTGCTTTTACCTTTTGAACCTCTTTTCTTAATTATGCTTGATCCTCTGGAATGAGATCTTCATTTATAAATAATCGTGTTTCCTTTAGACTTGATGTTTTATTGAGTATGTCATACTTATGGTCAGTAGAGCTCACCTTTATCCGAATTAGCCTTCCTTTATTCTTAGTTAATTTTCCTAACCTTGTTGCTTCGGTGAGACATGTTGTTTCAATTTGTAATCTATTATTTAATTATGTCTGGACTATGGCTAATGTATCCTCCTCTACCTCCTCTTTCAAACCGAATATTATAAGCTTCAAGGCCCATTTGTTACGCTCATGGTCTAATTCTATTAATTTTTTCATTTCCTCCTTAATGGGTTTGATATCTAATTTACCTGCCACACTATTTAAGGTGAGATTGTTATTAAGCTTTCTTCTAGTTCTTTAATCATGTCCTTCATTCTAAGACTTTCTAAAGTATCAGCTTGTTGGGATGTTTGGTTTGTATCTTGGCTTTGTTTTTCTATTGTTTGTAATCTTATTTCCATTGTCTCCATTTTATTTTCCCTTAGTTTTATTCTATTTTTGGATCTTGTCTTCAAGAGGTGTAAATGTTGTAGCTTAATTTCTCTTTCTTCTCGAAGTTTCTCTAATGACTCTATATACTCATAAAGACTTTGTAGTGTAAGTGTGCTAGGTCTACCTTTGACAATCTTTAATAGATGCTGTGAATTATTTATACTTGTGAACAAAAACAAATATATGAGCCATAGATATATATTTAAAAAAGATAAAGAATGTGTGTACTGATATAATGATATAACTGTTCAAGATGGCTTTCCAACCCTCGTTCAGATCGATATGGAATCCTCAGCTCTTCAAAGATATCAAAGGCCAGAGATCAAATGCACATTTAGGGTGGGATCAGAATCGACCCATGAAAAATCTCAGAGATCAAAATGCGGCGCTTGTTCAAATCGCAGGCTCCTTCAAATCTACGACACTCGTCCAAATCGTAGAGGCTCATTTCAAATATGCGGCTCGTTCAAATCGCAGAGGCTTCAGATCCTTGAGTATTGAGAAGGAATCTGTGGCACTCGTTCAAATCGCAGAGGCTCTCAAATCTGCGGCTCATTCAAATCGCAGAGGAATGCCTATAAAATTCACAGGGGTTGGTTGAATTATAATGACAGAGATCAAAATGCAGCACTGGTTCAAATCGCATACTCGATAGAAACCGGAGATCAAAATGCAGCACTCGTTCAAATCGTAGACTCCAACTCAAAGTGCAAAGATCAAAATGCGGCAATCGTTCAAATAAAATTTATTTGAGAACTTTTATTTATAATATTGATAAATTAATTAATGAAATATAAAAGATATTAAGACAAAAATAATGCTGTATATATTTTTATTAGTTTATATTTAATTATGACATTATTACGAAGAAAGAAGATTGTTTTAATTTTTTAATATGATTAAATTAAAAATGAAAGAAATATCATTAAATTTATATTTTAATTCATATTAAAAATATTCAATAAAATAAGAAAGATATAAGTATTAAAATTTCATTTTTATTTATTTAAAATAATTGTATATTTAATTTAAAAATTATGAATGATTAAGATTGTTTATTTAATTATTGTAATATTTATTAAATTGAAAATAAAACAAATTCAATAAAATTAACATTAATTATAAACTACTTAACATTTATAGTAAGTTATTTTATATGCAATAATATATTTTTGAACCATTTTCCTAAATTATTAAAATTTTCAAGTTGTATTGTTTTCTAGATGAATGCTTGGCTTACTTGTTAATTCATGATATTATGCACCATTTCATATATATATATGGATAGAGATCATAGATATTAATGTTGAAAAAACATATATAGCTATTTGTTATTTTGCCTTTATTAATTTTAAGTTCTATAAATAAAACAATATAGATAAAAAATGTCTTTATGATCATTTAGAACATGATATATGGGTAACTTCAATGCTTGAACTTCCAGTAACCAAGTTATTCTTTTAAGCAACTATTCCAACCCTATTTCTCTTTGGTTAGACAAAGACCTTGATCTAGTTTACATGTACAAAAGAAGTTGTGAAGATCCATGTGAAAATTTATTTGGGCCTAAGCTGGTCAAATTTTGTAGTGCTCAAGATCTTATCATTTGCAACACTCTCACATAATGGCCAAACTCTAGCCAAAGGACTTGTATACATGGGATTAGAAGTAGTGTGGTAGATTATGTTATATCTGATATCCCTATATACAACAAATTGATAGATTTCAACATCTTCAACGACCATGGGCCCGAATATGATCATAGAACTTTAATTATAACTCTCAATATTGCCATGCATAACGATCCCAAGGAGGAAAACTATCATTGCCAAATGCACATGATTTTCGATAAAAAATAAAGCTGACATTTTTCTCCATTATCTAAAAAATGAACTGGTTCCTTTATTTAGTATGGAGAATAAAGAAAATCTCTAACATAATTTTGCTACAACCCTCTCGTCGTCCATTAAAAAGTTCTCTATTAAAGTCTCGACAAAAGTGAGCAATGGTAGAACCAACCCTAGGTATGATCAAGAGTGTAAAGATGAGAGAAAATAAATTAAGCAATCTACAACTTATTCGATAAAAATGGATAAGATAAATCACTACAAAGCCTTAATTAAAAGAAAAAAAAAGGCATTATCTAAGGCCTCTCCTAGGTGGCTCCTAAGAAATTCTGGAAGCAAATTCTAGCTCGCAAAACAAATGAAGATGATAAAATTGCTTTAAAAGATTGGAATTCATATCTTAAAATGATTTATGAAAACCCGGATACCAAAGATAACATTCAAAACTTTATTACAACTGAAGAAGTTTTCTCCTTAGAAGACATAGATTTCAGGGTTAAGTGTTTAGCCAATGGAAAATCCAAAGACATTGAAGGCTACCAAGCGGAAATATTAAAAATTGGAGGGCATGTCTTTATCCAACATATCCACAAACTCTTTAATCTAGCGGTCAAGCAAGGGTTTCCTACACCTTGGAATCAAAGTCTTATTATTCCTATTTTCAAAAGCGGTGATAAAGATGACCCCTCTAATTATTAGACTATTATAATTAACCCTCTCTTAGCTAAGTTATATGGTATTATCTTAGAAAAGAAGATCAATGAATGGCTAGAAATGAAAGGTAAGTGGGCTAAAGGGCAAGTAGGTTTTAGAAGACCCATCATTCAACCATGGACCACCTCATTACACTTAGGATCATTGCAGAGGAATGCCGTAATAATAAGTCTAACCTATTTTGTTGCTTTGTGGATTTTATAAAATCTTTTGATACATTACCTAGAAATAACATGTGGAATATGATAAAGGAGCATAAGGTTCCTTTTGAGTTGAGAGCTACCACGATAAGGTTATATGAAAAGGTCATTTCCAAGTTTAAGAATAATGAGGGGTGGACAACATATATAAATTGTAATATTGGAGTTAAACAAAGTTTCCCCCTCTCCCCTACCCTTTTTGGCATTTACATTGATAAGCTAGAAACGTGTTTAGAAGAAGCAGGTTGCACTGACATAATCTTAGCTGGGATAGTTATCATCCTCCTACTTTATGATGATGATATTGTTCTTATGACAAGGTGTCCTTCTGATCTCGATAAGAAATTAAGAATTCTTAAATATTTTTGCTCTAACATGGACTGTATGATTGTTAACACCGACAAGACAAAAGTCATGATTATAAAATCTAAGAAAGACACCTATGCAAAATTTATTTATGATAATAAAAATCTAGAGGAAGTGACTTCTTACAAGTTTCTCAAAATTGATATTGGCATCACAAGCTCAATTGAAACTATAGCATTGAGAAAAGGATTAATGGAGGGTAGAAAGCTTATTTTGGTATTGAAAATAACTGTAAATCAACCAATTTGGTCATATGGGATAAAAAGAAGTTCCTCTTTGAAACTCTTGTCATCCCTGTTATCTTGTATGGTTGTGAAGTTTGGGGTTGAAACATTTCTAGAGAAGCTTGGAGGAAGATTGATCAAATCTAGCAGCAGTTTATAACTTCTAACCTCAAAATTAAAAGAAATATACATTTTCCTATTCTCCTCATAGAAGTGGGTCTTTCCCCCATCGTGAGCATTGATATGACTAGGTACCTGATGTACAAGCATAAAATAAATAACATGGGAAATGAGAGGCTTCGTAAAATTGATTTAAACTCAAGTCAAAACCAACTACGCCTCAAACGACATTGGTGTAAAGATACCATGGCTTGGTTAAACCATTGGGACATTAATGAAAATGACATTTTGCAGAACATTGATAATGTCAGAAATATTATTACTTCTAAGTTTGAAGAGAAATTATGGTGTGAAGAAAATTTAGCGGTTAAGAGAAAATTAAGATAATATAAGAAGGTCATTAATCCTAACTTGGAAGATCAAAAGTATCTCTCGGTAGTAACTAGTTCATGAAAGAAAATTAATATAGCCAAGATTAGAACGAACTCTCATGAACTCCATAACGAAACAGGGCGTTGGTCTATTCCTCAAACTCCATGGGCGAAAAGGGTTTTCCATTTGTGTGATTCTATGGGCGTTGAGGATGAAAATCACTTTCTCTTAGAGTGCCTTGCTTACACCCGTGCATTAGATCCGAGTTTCATAGTATTTGGTACAATACAAACCTTTATAACCTCATAACTTGCCAAAACTATAGTGAGCTTGGAAAGCTTTTTGAGCATAGGAACAAGATTTTAAAGTAAACCAAGTATAATCCTTCTTAAGGTCTAATAGACCAAAGTTGGTCTCAACGGATGATCTTTTTCTTCATCACCACCACCACCACCACCACCATTATCATCATCATCCTTGTTCACAGGTATTATGGTTTTATGTATGTCGTCATTACTTTGATTTTATATTGGTAGAATCTCTTTTTCTTTAAAAAAATATTTTTTATGGTTTTTTCATTATTTTATTTTAGTAAAGTAAGAAGTGTGTGTGTGTGTTTTTAACTAATATTTTTTCAAAATATAATTATGACGCCTTTTTTTTTATTGAAAAAAACTAAATCAAATTATTAAAAAGCTTTAAAGCTTTAAATTTTTATATATATGATGTCAATAACTAACACAATCTTTCAAAAAAATGTTGTATATCCTTCCTATAATATAATTCAAATTCTTTAAAAAGAACCCTCTATTGTATCCCATGTGGTTAGAGCAATTGAGATGATAATATGTAAATGGAAGGTTAGAAGTTCAAATCCCTTTGGATACTAGTTTACACAAAAAAACTTGCGCTAAACTCAAATAGGATTTAGGACTTTCTAAAGCATTTAGTCCCTTTGGATACTAGTTTACACAAAAAAAACTTGCGCTAAACTCAAATAGGATTTAGGACTTTCTAAAGCATTTAAGACAAAGCGCCTTTCTTGTTTCACAATGAATCTCATGAGAGTAGTTAAAACAAATAGATACTTTTGATCTTTTAGATTAGGGTTAATTTAACCTCCTTATAGTATCCTAATTTTATTTTAAACTTGATTCATTCTCGCCCCACAGTTTCTCTTTAAACAAATATATGTGATAATATTTTTAATGTTATTGCTATCTTGCCAAGTGACTCTTTTCGTCAATCCCTTAATGGATTAACCAAGCCATGTCATCTTTATACCTGCCTCTCTTGAGCCATAGGTGGCCTTGATTGGATTTTAAAGAAATTTTAAGAAGTCTCTGGTCTCCCATGTTATTTATCATGTGCTTGTACATTAGGTACCTAGTCATAGCGACGCTCTTGATGGGGGGAAGACCCACTTTTATAAGGAGAATAAGGTAGGGAGTATTGCTTTTAATTTTGAGGTTATACATTATGAAACACTTCTGGATTTGTTCAATCTCTCTAAGGTTCTATAGAGATGTTGCAACCCTAGATTTCACCACCATACAAGTTAACGAGAGTGACAAGAATTTCAAAAAGGAACTTATTTTTATCCCATATCCCAAGGTTTGCTGATTAACAATGGTTTTCAAGACGAAAATAAGTTTTCCACCCTCCATTAATCCTTTTTTTAATGGTATAGTTCTAGCTGAGTTTGTGATGAATACCAATTTTGAGGTATTTGTAAGAAGACACTTCCTCCAAGTTGCTATTGTCATATACAAAATTAGCGTAAGTGACCTTCTTCGACTTGATAATCATAACTTTTTTTGTCAATGTTAAAAGTCATACCCATATTAGAGCAAAAACCCTTTAGAATTCTTAATTGCTTATCAAGATCAAAGATACACCTTGCCATAAAAACAATATCATCAGCATAGAGAAGGAGGATGACCACTATTCTAGCTAAGGTAATGCTAACACAACTTGCTACTTCTAAATAACCTTCTAGCTTATTGATGTATATGACAAAAATGGTAGGGGAGAAGGGAAAACCTTGCTTAAGTCCAACATTACAATTAATATCTTTAGACCACCCCTTATTGCTCTTAAATTTTGTAATGAGAGTGGTGTACAACCTTATCCCAATAGATCTTAACTTAAATTTAGAACCATTTACCTCTTTTAATCTATTCCACAAATTATTTATAAGTACATAATCCAAGGCTTTCATAAAGTCTGCAAAATAGCAAAAAAGATTAAATTTACAATTAAAACATTCCTTAATAATCTTATGTAGTATTATTTATATGATTTAAACTTTGAATGATTTATAGTAGAGTTTGCAGAGAATAACAACACAAATATAAGCAGCTTGATAAATGAATTTTAAAAAAATATTAATATGCTAAGAGAGGAAATAAGAATGATTTATATGAGGAAAATATTAAAAAAATGAATTATAATAATTTTTTTTTATTGTCGATGATGATGATGGTGGTTAACGTCCCTTGAGACCAAACTTTGGTCTATCGGACCTAAAGAAGAGAATTAATTAGTTTGCTTTAAAGTTATATTTCTATGCTCAANTTATAAAGTAATGACATAGGAAATTCAATAAAAAAATCTATTTTTTAGTTTTTATATTACCGTATAAATTTTACATCAATTATATCATTCACTTCTCTGAAAAGTATAAATTTTAATTGTTTATTACTTTATGAATTTTACATCAATGAAAACTTTAAATATTACCTAATAAATTCTGTCCATTAAAAACTATTACTTTATTACTTGATAATTAACTTTTATTAACTCTCTCTGCCTTGTATTAGTTTGATATAGCATTAACATTAATATATTCATATCTTAAAAAGTGCTTAACATTTTATTCAATATTAAATATTCTCATATTTCAATTTATATAAAATATATTCTATTTACCGGATTTTATTATCAGTTTATGTTTTTAAATGTTTCTATGAGTAATAAACTGGATACTACAACTAATATTCGCAGAGGAATATTATAATTATTATTATTTAATGTTTGTATCAGTAATAAACTGGATACTCTAACTAATATTCGCAGAGGAATATTATAATTAATATTATTTTATTATTGTTACAATCTTTTACATAAGATTCTTCTAATTACCCATTAATTAATTAATATAATAATAATAATAAACATATAAGCCTCTCTCACATGGGTTGTAGAGTGCAATAACTCGTTTTTTTCTTGATGTCAACGTTAACTTCCTGCGGGTCTCAGCAACAAAGATTTCCCACTACTACTCCTACTGGCTGTAGGGTACCTGGCTGGTTTTCATGTGCAATTAATTGGTGAAGCAGTACATCAAAATTAGTAGCTGCCCAGTAACACTTGAAACGGGAAAAGCAACAGTGATAGGACGACTATAATGGCGGAGCCCAGAATTGGTATGGTAGCCTTAGGGTGGAAAAGAGTGAAAGCAACGTGAGTGATAAAATTTAACCGGAGTTAAGCAGGAGTCATTCATTCAATGCCGATTGGCGATACCGTTCCGTTGTGCAGCGCCAGTTGCATGTCCCATTTTGGCTGGCCATAAGCCTGCCTGCCATGCCGTCCCTTTCACACACCCTTCCTTTCCTTTTGCTTTCCATCCGCTCATCATCTCATCTGCAAAGGGCAAACACCAAATTTTGTACAACAGAAAAGTTTCCATTCCAGGCTCCAGTCTTTTTGCCTGTACTCAAATTTGAAAATTAAAGTTTTTAAAGGAACAAAATTAAAAGGGCGAATCCCGAAGACCATACATACATGATGCAGTGTATAGTCTTACCTTGATGACTACTACTACGGAGGAGGTTTGAGGTTTGAGGTTTGTATGGTTTTCTTTAATATAAAGTCATGAAAAGAGAGAATGTTTACAACGAATACAACCACCGTTGGGCTCACGCACCTTTATAAAACTCCGTGTAATGATGAAAGCAATAATAATCATAACAGCGGCAGTGATACAAGTATGAATGAATGGAGGAGGAGCCTGAGCCTGGATGAAGAAGAAGAGCAGCGCATAGAGAGAGGGCAGCTCGTACACATTTTGCAGCAGCAGCAGCTCCTCTCTTCTGGCTGGGCGCGGGCGCGGGCGCGTCCATGGTCAACCTGGTTTACTTGAGGGTTTCTTGGGTTTCGTCCATTGAGAGCCAGTGGATCATTGGGGTCTTATTCCGTGGCAGGAATTTGTACAAACTCACACTCATCTTTTAGTCTGGACTCTGAAGCGCTTCAGGCCGTGATCGTTTCTTTCTTGCATGCAGAATACGTCTGAAGAGCCGCAGAAAATAGAGACTACGTGCACAGATATTCGCTACTGTATGGTCTTAATCGTAATTGTTGTTGTAATTTGGGTGATGCAAACCAAGTCTTTTTATTGTGTTGTTACTGTATACACAGATAGATATAAATACATAAATATCATAATTTCCTTTTGACAGTACTGAATCTTGTAGATTGGTCTGTGCAGGCAGGCAGGCAGGAAACCCTAGGTTAAGGGTTCATTGGGTACTGTGGGGTATTGGTGCTTCTTACAAAGAGGTATGTTGAGTTATGATCTTATAGTTCGATTTCACTGTATGTTTTTCAATCGTTTCGATCCAATGAGGATGAGAAATCATTACTGTATTCATTTTCATATTCACGTAGAAGAAGCAGAAGAACCCATGTTCGTGTTTTATCTGTGAATCCAAGAGATGGGGTAACGAGCAGGTTCAAATTAGTCCCTTCAAGGGTTTTGGGTAAAATAGAAAATACAACAGCAGTCTGAGCTAGAGCTGAGTGGATTGAGGACAAATTTACAGGTCTGAAGAACAAGGGAAACTTATATGGAGACCGCTGATGTGGTTTGAATCTTATCCTGTAATGGAACTCTGGAAATCAGATGGCAAAGTCCTTTGGAAGGACCAAGTTCAAGCTCGGGTTTATAAAATTTCGACCGATTCAGAACATTCCTAAGCGTTCACCGAAACGAGATTCCCAACGGGGTAAGCAAAGAAGCACGACTGGCACCCAATCTGGAACGGAAACTGCAGGCTCTGGATCCGGGAAGCTATCTGAATCCACGGAAGAGGGCTGTGGAGGAAGCGCGTCAGATATTTAACATAGATTCGTCGTCCTCGTCATCTGATCAAAACGAAGACGAAAAATCATCGAGGAGGAGGAGTCCAGAACAAGAAGAAGAAGCAGTAGAAGAAAAACACTATGGAAATGCCCAAGATCGAATTCACTCAATGTCGATTGATGATCTCAGATCTCTACTAGTACACAACACGACCACGACGACGAATCCTGTAGATTCGGTAAATATAACAAGGTCTCGGGAAAATGCTTCAACGGATGTGGATTTGGCACGGAGAATGCGTGGCAATAGGAGGGATTCTTCGACTGATCAGAGACTGCCTCGTGGGAGACCACCGGGAACCAGTATTCCTAGGCAACAGCTACCCATGGGCGAAATAGTGGAAGTGGAAGGCGGTCACATTGTTCGCTCGACCGGAAGAAAAGATCGCCACAGCAAAGTTTACACTGCGAAAGGCCCCCGAGACCGAAGGGTTCGGCTCTCGGCACTCACTGCCATTCAATTCTATGACGTACAAGACAGGCTCGGCTTCGATCGTCCAAGCAAAGCCGTGGATTGGCTGATCAAGAAAGCCAAGACCTCCATTGACGAGCTCACCCAGCTTCCATCCCGATCAGCCCTAAATATTCCAAATCAAGAACCCAAAGCTGAAGACGAGGGTATTAAAGAACAAGCGGAGCAGGAAATCCAAATGCATAACGAGGCTGCTGCCAAATCGGGAGCGAGGGCGACAGATTCTCGAGCAATAGCAAGAGAACGCGCAAGGGAACGGGCCAAAGAACGAATTCAAGAACGATCAGATGCAGTTGCAAAGGCTCAGAATCAGACTTATCTTCGTCCTCGAGATCATTTGTTTTCTTTAAATCCGGCATCCACAAGCCCTACAGTGCCTAACTTTGCAACCGGCTCCAACACGGCTAATCCACAAATGGGTATGCACAGCATTAGTACTTCATCGGATTCGATCTCGAGAACTTTGAATCTCGAGGGCTTGCAGTACTTATTATCTCATACAAACAACCATGCTTTACAGAATTACAGTACAGTTCTACAGTTTAATGGAGCAGCAGCCGGCGCTGTGCCTGCTAACAGTGAAGCAGCCCAGAACCCAAATCAGCAGACGAATCAAAGTCTGTTTTCAAGTTCAACTGCCTCGGCATTTCAAGTCCCTCCAGGCTTTCGCAGAGAGATTGTTATGCCGGAGCAGCTCCATCATGAGTCTTTTAGTAGCCAGTCTCAGCCTCACAGAATATTAAGTGCCCCCCCAATGTGGAACTACAACAGCATAAATGCAGATTTTGGGAACAGCAACACTAATAATATTGCTGTATTGGCGCCTAATATGCTGAGAGGAGGAGGACACTATAGCTCATTTACAACCAGGGGAACCCTTCAGTCCAGTTCAAGTCCTGTTCGTGTCCGATCTAACTCTCCGTTACCCGCCGACCATTGTCCTCAGACCGGTGGCGGCTTCTCGGGCTTTCGGATTCCGGCACGAATTCAGGGCATCGACGAGAACGACGATGTGAAGCCCTTACCGGCTTCCTCGAATTCTCATTTTTAATCACACTACTTCAGCTTTCCAGCTACCAGGTGTGCCCATCGTTTTCATTTTTTCTTTATACTTGAATCCATTTATTTACTACACCAGTTCTATTCTAATATTAACAGAATTCATATACAAATCTTGTTTTCGTTTTTCTGATTTCGTTTCAGTCCAAAAAAAACATAATGAAAATGCTGTGTATGATTATGCTATTGCAAGGTTTTTTCGCTCCTCCTTGGTTTCATCCAGCTTGATATTGGCACTGCGAAAGGCAGGAGCAGAGCGGATAAATCTTTGTTTGATCCCGCGCAAAGACATCCTGGTGGAGAGAAGTCAGAATAGAATAGAATTTAAGAATATAAAAAGTTTTTATTGGAATTCTGAGTTATATATCTCTCTATATATGTATTACTCGGCAGCTTTGAGAGAATAACTTGGATGGGATCTATGTTTTGATACATTCATTTTACTAAATCATGCTTTTGCTACTGCCTAGAATACCAGAATCAATATAATATACCTATATTGACGGTTGCGTGTGTTGTTTTTCTGTAGCGTGTCTGTCTATTTCTGGTTTCCGATGTTGTGCTGAAAACTATAAATAGTATGATGAAATCCATTTGCCTGCACAGTATTTTCTTATTCCTGGGATGGCCATTTCTGAATAGTTTTTTGATGTGCTGATCAAGATTCTGCATTTTTATGGATCCTGTTTTCATTGAATCTGTAAAGCACACACTAGTCAGTTGAAATTTATGACCAAATACTTAAACAGGGAATTCTGCACATGGAGCTCTTTAAACTCGCAAATTTTGTATGTTGGTTTCCCACAGAGAAAATCTGGTTTCAAAGTTTTCTATAATAGAGCTACTAGCTTCTGCCGGTAAGAAAGAACGTGTTGACTTGCCTATTAAAATAATATGCACTCAGGCATTTTCATAATATAATACATCATTATATGTTACAGAACAGTGCTACTTTGTTTACCAAAAATTAAGATTTTTTTATGTTGGTGTGGGCCGGACCGTTTTTCAAGTAGCTTTGATGTTCGATGAAGCGTTTTTAACTCCTGTTTTGTTTTGTTTTTTCATTTAGTGTTCATGTATATAACGAAAGAATGGATTTAATAATTGAATTAAATCATATAAAAAAACTCATTTGGTTAAATTGCTTTTCATTTTTTATGGTATATTTTAAGTTATATATATATATATCTATATATATTTGTTTTGTTTTGTTGTTGGAAATTTGTAAAAAAAAATTAGAATAAAATATATACCTATACAGATTGCATAATATGAAAGTCATTAGGTATTTGAGGCTCTTGAATCTATTTATGGATTTAGAAACATAATTTAAACACCTCTAAATTTGGATTTTACTAAAAATTATTTACTAGATTTTGACCAATACCAACTGAAAAATCCAAAACTTAGAATAAATAAACTGCTCCATGTTTTATAATTATTTTGTTAACCTAAAAAATAGTTCAAAATTTTAAACTTCAAAAGTTTCATGTTCAATTAAGAAAAATTATATTTTTTCACAAAATTCTTACAAAATTTATGATAAGATATAATTTATGTCAAAATAACTTGATTTTGTGTGCTTATTAACTAAGCTTAAATAATGGATAAACCATGTGTAAAACTTGTAATGATTTTGTCTACTTATTAATTAGGTTTAAAATGATAATGGACAAGGTAGGTGTTAAAATTGTAATTAAATTATTGTAAGATGATTACATTCTTAATGATATTTGACATAGATATATTTATGAGAGCTGTAGCATACACATGCTATCTAAATTATTAAGATAGTAGATGTTTTTAACTTACATAGATTATAAACATTATTAAATTTAACAACACACTATTTAAAAGGAAATTATATCAATGTTTACGATGAATAAATTAGGCTAATGACAATGTGAAAGTATACACGTGAAAATATAGATTTAATAAGTATTAGGAAATGCATAGATATGAATCTAGTAAGTAGTGTGTAGAAATGCCTAGTTAAATTATGGATTTAAAAATAAATAGTGTATAGACAATTGTCTTAATTATACATCCTCTTTCATATATAGAAGTAGTGTGTAGAAAGAACATTTTCTTCAATTTATTAAAAAAAAACTCCGACATGAAAACACTATATACAATATATATATACTATCTACATGATGAAACATGTGAAAAAAGTCAAACAATATATTAAAAATGGGTCTTATACAAATTCTTAACATGATTTCAAATATAGTGCTCCCAAGAGTATCAATTGTTATCTAAAACTTCAAATGTATTGAATACTCTTTAAATTTAAGATGTCAAAATGTATTGAATACTCTTTAAATTTAAGATAGATGTGATCACAAAATGCTAAGGAAGTGTATTATTTTTTTTCCTTAGAAAAAAATCCTTTATTCATATTAAATAATATAGGTTGTCCATAACGAACTGACTGCCCTAAAAAATGGACTTCCATTACTTTTTCTTTATCTTTACACTCCTACAACTCTATAAAATAAGGCTTTACTTTTTCATGAATGACATTAATATCATATCTGATTTCTGCAGAATTATTTACACAATCCTTTTTTCTTTTGGCTTTTTCCTAGGCTTTGTGTCTACTCATCTTCTTCCATTTTGATTTAGTTGTTGTTGTGGGGCCACAACCCTTGTTCTTCTTCTGCTCTCCTGGGGCCAACATCAAAGCACTCTTTGAAAGAACATCCACTTCCTCATTTAATTCTTTGTAAACATGTCTGAACGAGATATTGGAGAACATTCATATTTTACTCTTGATGGTCTCTAGCAAGTGTTGCAAATGAGGAGCTCTTATATGAATCTGATTGTTGTCCCATTCGATGATCATTTTAGAATCACCAAATAATTGCAAGTCTGTTTTTTTTTAACAGAAACAGAAAGGGGGATTATATTAACAGGCTGTGCACAGCCATTCATTACAACAGAAGAAGGAAATATAATGCCGGCAGGTCAAAATTGCTGCTCATCTGGCTTGTCCTGAAAGTTTCCCATAAGGCAGAGCATATGATCGTTCCAGAATTACAAAAGATGCGGGTAGTATATACCCTCACAAACTGGCTACAAAGCAAAATGCAAAGAAACATAACCCAAACAAAATTGAAACATAAAAAACAAGAGACATAATTCAATTGCCTCTTAGAGTCCTGGGCTGCAGAACTGACTCTTCTTCCATGGGTTGTTCAGCTGTTTCATTTACTCCATTAACCCTGCTCTCCTTGTTCATAGAGATGAGCTTCTTGAGGTCTTCCTCTATTCGTTCCACTCTGCCCAGCAGCTCGCGCAGGTTGCTCTCGAGATCTTCTATTCGGGCGCCATTATTACTGACCTCAAGCGATGTGTGACTCACAGTTTCACTCATACTTTTAACTTTCTTGGCCATTTCTTTGTTGTCCATTACCCCTATAACAGTCATCTCGTACAGCCTGCGCAGATTCTTTTTTATGTCCAACAGTCCAGCATTATCACCAAAGTGAGCCATTCCCCCAGAATCAGGCGTTATTGCTATTCGAGAGAATTGAATGTGCAGAGGGAAAACAGAAATGTCCTGGTTCTCACCCCAGCGCACTGAGAAAACACTCCAGAGGTCGGCAATTTCTTGTTGCAGGGCAGAAACACTAAGATTGTCAGAGCAAGACAATGTTCCCAGAGCGTCGTTCTTCCAGCCAGAGCAGAGGCATCCCAATACCTTATCCTGCCTGTCTGCTCGAGAAGGAGATGAATCACCGTGGCTATCGATGCCCCAAGCTGCTGAGGGATAACTACAATGGCATGAGGAGAAGGCAGACAGCGCAAGGCGCTCCTTTACAAAGGCACGAATGAGGGGGAGCCCATGCCAAGGGATTCCCAGCAGTCTCCCACCCCCTACACTAGCTACCACATTCAGCAAGAAATTCACAGAGCCGGGAGAGCCGTGACCAAAATCCAGAACATTACAATGGAGCGAGTCGAAGCAAGGAGGCGGCATAGAGATAGGGATAAAGGGCCACCGATCGTGCGAGAAGGAATGGCAATAAATTGAAGGCCTGAAGTGTTTTAATTCAACCACTGCCGAGGAGGGAGGAACAAGCCATGCGGCCTTCGAAGGAGGGCTAACAGGACATGCCATTGAATGCAGGGAGCCGCCAAGAGGAGGGGGATGGTGAGGGCCAGCTGGAGGGAGGGTGAAGGGAGAGGAAAGGCGGTCGAAGGAGGGGATAAGGAGAAGGAAAAGGGGGGGGAGGAGAAAGAAGCAAGGGAGAGGGGAGAAGATGAGAAGGGGAAAAGGATAAAGGCCTAAAATATACCTAATGTGTTCTCCGAGAGATAAGGGCTTCACCTTAGAAAATTGCATGATGAGAGTGCGAGAAAGAATACTAAAGCTTCTCGTCATGGAATGTATTTGAGGTAGGAAGGCTCGCCATCCTGGCTGAAGTGGCCTTGAGGGAGATTGGCTCCAACGTTAGCCATGATATCTGCTTCCTTATTATTATGACGAAGAATGTGAAAAACCTCGAAAGAATGAGGCAGAAGAAGCTTAGCGTTTTTATATAATCGACGGCATTTAATATCTCCTGAGGGATACCCATTGATCATCTTATAGATGACATGCCTTGAGTCTCCAAATATCAGGACCTTCCGGAGATTTTTGTCTCGAATGAGATGGAGACCCTGGAGAAGAGCCATCCATTTCGCTTCATTGTTGGTTCTAGAGCCAAGACCCCAGGCGAATCTTTGTTCCACTTGTCCTCCGGGATCCACCAAGATCCCACCCGCGCCTGCCACCCCTAATAATTGCAAGTCTGTTACGTTTCTTGCTAATGTTGCATTAAGTACTGGCCATAGAGTTGCTAATTTTCCCTTATTATTGGAGCAATGATCAAGCTCATATCACATGTTTACCTTAGCTTCCTTTATTAAACATAGAACTGCACCTGATCCTCCTAATGGTGGATCCCCTTGGCTGGCTCTGCCAAAATATGCCCAAGGATATATCTTCTATGCTTGGGTGAATCAAGAGTTTGGTCTTTTTTTGTTTTTCCTCTGATTACACTCCCTTGTTCACTGCACAATCAATGTTGAGGTGACTTCATAGGGGATCCTTTTGTTTAAAAAAATGGCAGATTTTCTTTCCCATCAAATGTCGTAAGTAAATAGAGGAGGAAAGGCTTCATAACAATGTACCGTGTTGTTCCTCCACCATTGTTTTATAGTTCTAGACAAGAGAAGACTCTAACAATAGGTCCCTGTGTTGGTCGGTTCCTTCAATGCTTTGTTCCACACAACTTCCGCATATGAACAAGTGAAAAATAAATGAGGTAAATTTTCACAACTTGAATGACATAAAACACACCTACTTGGGCTTGTCCATCCTCTTTTAGTAGATTTTAAAGGTCCTGCAGTTTTCCATATAATTTAGATCACCACCATTCTTTTTCTCCATTAAAGGAGTCCCGAGCATAGGCCTCATATCCCAAATTTTCAGAGAAATCTCCTATCGAATTATTCTTGGTCTAGACTAATCTATGTTCTTTGTTTTCATCTAATGATATGAAGCTAGCCTTCAATTGAGAGATATATGGTGTCCACTACCTTGCGCTATCCACTTCTAGGCCCAATACATGAGTTGATTTCCATTCATCTCTGCCTTCTTGATGAATCGCCATCCTTGCATCTACCAGAGTATTATATGAAGGTATTCGAGTTGTCTTATAGTGTTCTCAGTAAGAGTATATACCTCCCCTGCTCCCACCCAAGGGTCTTCCCCAAATCTAACACTCCTACCATTTCCTATCTTCCACGTCATCCATTGTCCAACCAAAGGAAATGAGAGTACTAATGCTTTCCATCCTACTAATCCTCCCTTATGATTTTTATCCCTCGTCGTATACCATTCAATTATTGAGGAGTTAGGGAAATACTTGGACGTCATAGATTTTCCCCATAGAGTCTCAATATTTTGAGTAAGCTTCCATAGAGACTTTGTTGCCAGGGACTGACTGAACAAAACCGGATTCTTTATCCCCTATTCACCTAGTTCCATTACATTAGCCACTTTAGACCATTTCACCAAAGGGATTCCTTCTTTTTGTTTGCTTGCAATCCAAAGGAAAGAAAAACATTTCTTTTGAATCTTGGCCAAAATCCCCTTTGGGATATAGGAAATGGAGGCCCAATATGTTGGAATACTCTGTAAGATAGCTTTTAATAGAACCAATCGTCCTCCTCTTGACAAAAACCTGTTATCCCAACATGAAATTGCTTTGACTTTTTTTTACAACCAGAACCAATCTCTACAAGAGTAAGCATTAGGCTTGAGATTAAACCAAAGGTAGTTGAATCCATCATTCATAGGTTTTAGGGGAAAATAAACCTCTTCTCCAAATATTGGTTGCATATCATCCGAGATCCTATTGACACTTAAACTTGATTTTTCTACATTTATTACCATCCCAGTGGTTTTCTCTTAAAGCTGTAATATTTGAGAGATTGCAGATTCTCCAAATATCCTTCTGCCAACATCAACACATCATCCACAAAGATAATATGATTCAACTCCATAGATAATATAATTTGAGAGAGAGAGAGAGAGAGAGAGAGAGAGAGAGAGAGAGAGAGAGAGAATAACCTTGCCTCAGTTCCCGAGAGAGGATAACCTTGCCTCAGTTCCCTAAATGGTATGAAGAAAAGGGATGGGGAACCATTGATTATGACAACAAAGGAGGTGGAGGTGACACATCCCATAATCCAATTCACCAAATCCAAGGAAAATCCTAGTTGGGTAAGTAATAGGAGCGGGAAGGTCCAGTTAACCCTATCATAATCCTTAGAGAGATCAAGTTTTAGTTCAAAGGCATTGTCTCTGTTTTTGTTTATCGAGTGTATGGCCTCCAGAGCCAATGATATCACATCATGAGTTTGTCTGTTAAACAAGAACCCAAAATTTTCCTTTGAGATGATTTGGATTAAGATGGGATTCAACCTCTGAGCTATCGTTTTAGAAATGATCTTATAAACTACATTGCAACAGGGGATCGACTTGAAATATCCAAAAGTTGAGGGATTCTTTTCTTTTGGGATTAGGGATATGAATGTTGAATTCATTTCCCTTGATATCTTCCTGGATTTCTGAGATTCATGGACTACCTTTAGTATATATTCCCTTAGTAACTCATAGAAACCTTGAAAAAACTCTATGGTAAACCCGTCTGGACTCCGAATGGACAATATTGTTTAATTCCTCTTCTGAAACCTCCTTAGATAAGGACTCATTCATTTTTTCACTGAGGGGAAATCCTTAGGACTTGGAGAATTTCCTGAATGGGACATCCCTCAGGCTCTTTAAACAAAGTGTTGAAATAAGAAATCCATACCTTTACCTTTTCTTTGAAGGAATGAACCCTTATCCCTTGCTCATTTTGAATCTCTATTATTATGTTGACACTTCGTCTGTGAGCAACAAAACTATGAAAGAATCTAGTGTTGTTGTCTCCCTCAACCATCCAAATTGCTCTACTTTTGAACCTCCATTCATTTTATTCCTTGGCCAATAAATCAGAGTGCCTTCCTTCAAGGGATTTTATTTTTTTAAACTCATCTTCTGAAAAAGCCCCAGATGAGTTCTACTCGTAAACTTATTTTATTCCTTATTCAAGTTCTTTTAACTAAGACGGTTGTCTAGCTTGGAATTATTTTTCCCTGTATTTAGAGGCCTTCTTCACCCTTATCAAGTTATTCACCATTTGCTTCATTCAAGAATATGTGTCAAAATTTCTTACATGAGACCATAACTCCTTTACCATCTTCACATAAGCTTCCTCCTTGAGCCAAATTAGATTAAACTTAAAAGGGTAGGCAGGTTTTTTTCCTTGTATCTCCAAGGATAGAAGAAGGGGCCTATGATATGATAAATCTCCTTCTTCAATCCATGAGGAAATTGTAAGGGGGATAGATAAAAGGTTTTTTTAGATTAAAAATTTGTCTATCCTCTTTGAAATGGCATTTTTCCCACTTCTCATATTCCTCCAATTTGTCTCAAGTTTTTTTGGTTGAACATCAACCATTCATTTTGTTTTAAAAATATTGTTTAAAAATTGCTAAGTGAGTTTGATCGTGCCAAATTTCCTCATACTTCTACTTTTGATAGAGTGAGATTCAAATATCCTCTTAGAATCATGTTGTTATCTTCCCATAGTTCACTGGTTGTAATATTTTACCAGAAAACTCGACGAGTATGAAAGGGTCCATACACATTCAAAACATAAAAGGTCTCACCTGTAGTGTAATCTTCTAGGACTATATTTATTCGTGGAAATTTCATTAAGTTTTGGGCTCCATGCCATTACTAACCCTCCTAAGTGACCTTCCACACTTATACTGGCAAAGGACCAATCCCTTAGCTAGGGATTTAACATTTCTTGTGATTTAACATATTTAGTCATTGTTTCTTGAATGAGGATGACTGAGGGGTTCAAATTCCTTATCATCCTTTTGAGGGCATTGAGTTTTTTTTTTTTTGGGGGGGGGGAGATAACCCCCTCGCATTGAAATAGAGACAACACATTAGGTAACTCTAGGAATGGATTTCCCCGCTATAAGGGCGCTATTAATTGGAGCTTGTTTCCTTGATTTCACCTCTTGCATAGCTTGATTTTTAGCTTTTGTAATTTGAGATTTTCTTCCTAAGCTTAATTTAGGAAATGGGCTTAGGCTTATACCAGCAGATACAAACCCTTCATCCCGACCCAATAAAGCTACTCGATCCCTAGTATTGTAGGTCCTAGTCGTGACCAGTATTGGAGAGCTTTCCTTAGACTCCTTTCTTGGAGAAAGGTGGTGTAATTCTTTTGTTACTGTCAAAAATTTCTTCTGTGATGAACACTAAGGGCTAGGGGAAGACCAATGAGGGTTTTACTCTTTTACAGAAGAAACTATTTCAAGAAAAGGAGAATTAAAATTAGGGGCATCAATAGAAACAACATGCTTACCAAGAGAAGAAGGTGATGCTCCTTTCACAATATTGCATGGCTCATTTTTGCGTACACTCTCCTCTTTAGATAGCCCATCACCTTTAGCCTCTTCCTTTAACTTATCCAAGTTTGTCTCCATATTTGCTGAAGAGACCGATGTCTTTTTATCCATATTTTCCTGTGCGGAACCTTGTTTGGAGTGGGGATTGGACAATCCCACTCTAGATGGCTGACCTATCTACATTCGAAGCATCTAAAGGGAATTTTCCAATAATCTAGTCTTTGACTCCAAATACTCCCATGCAATTCCAACTTTATCTCCTCATACAACCCATCTCGCATATCCAGTTCCACAGGTATCTTCACATAATGTATGTTAACTGTTTGCTCTCAGTTTTCCTCTAGGGAAATAAACCTTCCAAGTTTTCTTCTAATTTCTTCCAACAACTGTTTTTTCCAAGAAATCATGGGAAATCTTGGCATAATGACCTAAAATTGTTGCAAGTTTTGTGATTCTCTTTTGGCATCGAATTTTACCTGCCATCTTTTAAAGATAAGACCATAAGGACCCCAATTCCAACTTCGTTCCAACAACCTTTCTCTATCAAAAATTGAGTGTACTCTGAACAAAATCCATCCTCATGACATAATGTGAAAAGTAGGGGTCTGATACAAAATAGTCACTCCAGTTTGTGTCCATCCAATTCCTAAGTGCAATTTCTCCAATAGTTTTACCACATAATCTACCAACTAATGCTGTGTTTAGATAATCCAACACTTCTTTGATCTTGATTTCTTTACCAACCACCAATGATGCCGCTTCCTTTTTATTAAGATTTCATATACTTAGATAGATATCATTAGTGTTTAATCCAAATTCACAACAATAGCATATGCATAATCACTAAAAGAAACACAATCACAAGATGGACACATATTTATCTTGGGAAACCCTTAAGGGGAAGAAAAGGGGAAAAAAACCCAACAAAACTTCCTCTATATAGATGTATATGATAAAACCCCAAAACATGTGATCCTCCTCCTTGATGGTCTCTCTCTCTCTCTCTCTCTCTCTCTCTCTCTCTCCTATGCGTTATACACAAATGAGTGCATGTGTTCAAATGAGGAACACAACTCCTCTATTTATACTTTTTTTGTCACTTAAATTTTAACCTAACAAGTCGGCCCCAATAAACTGACTGGGCCGACTTCACTTAGGAAGACTCAAACCAATATTATATTATATTCATTAGGGTACTATTGACCCAACTTACAATGGAGGTTATACCTCATGACTCTACGATGACCAAATATAATAGTAACATCCCGATGGATGAATAATACATCTCCCTTGGGGTACATTAGTGAAATACATTTATAATATTCTTCTAAGTTACAATATTTCAACACTCCCCCTTAATACGAAGGGTATTATACTAACAACAACATCGTCAATGAGAGAGAGAGAGCATCTTCAATAGTATCAAGGTAATACATCTATATGTCATAGGAATTTTTCAACAATCATCAGTAACTAGAACAATTACTGGAATATCTTCAATATCTTCAGTACTGGAACATCATCTTCTACAACACCGAGTATTCATCTTCTGCAACACTTGATCACTTCATCCTTTGCAATAACACTTCGATCTTTCAATCCCTTGAAGCAACACTTCAATCTTCTTGATCCTTTGTAGTAGCATTTCGATCTTCTCGATTCTTTGTAGCAGCACTTCGATCTTCTCGATCCTTTGCAGCAGCACATCGATCTTCTCTATCCTTTGCAACAACACTTCGATCTTCCCGATCCTTTGCAGTAGCACTTCGATGTTATCGATCTTTTGCAGTAGCACTTTCATCTTCTTGATCTTTTGTCGCAACACTACCTATAGTACACATGATCTCTTTATGGTATGAACAATCCCTATCACTTTAGGACATAGGTACAAGGAGGATGCAATTCTCACCAACCTACTCCCCCTTAATGAGGAGGGTCCATAGCATCGACTAGTTGGATCGTCCGCAAATGAATGCAGGACCACATTGTCTACAACTGAATGTAGATATCTTCCTCAAATGAATGCAGGACTTATCGTATGCAAGGATTCATCGTAGACCATCCTTAGTCTGTTAGATCTAGGAGCACTCCCAAGCGAGTGTTAATTTCTACAACATCTACAAGTGAATGTAGGAACACTCTCCATGAGAGAGTATCATTTGCAACTAAATGCATATCTCATCCGTAAATGAATGCAGGACGTGTCATCCATAAGGACTCATCGTAGACCATCCTCTACTTGTTAAATCTAGGACCACTCCCAAGCGAGTGTTAGTTTCTACGATATCTACAAGTAAATGTAGGCACACTCTCCATGCGAGATTAGGGTCTACAACTAAATGTAGATATCATTCGCAAACGAATGCAGGACATGTCATCCAGAAGGACTCATTGTAGACCATCCTCATCTTGTTAAAGTAGGACCACTACAAGTGATTGTTATTTTCTATGGCATCTACAACCGAATGTAGGAACACTCTCCATGCAAGAGTACCATCTGCAGGACCATGCTCAACTAGTAAGGTTTAGGACAGCTCTCATTAAGAGAGTGTTATTGTCTACAAGACCATCCTCAAAAGAGGATACTATCGTCCACAAGTGAATGTCGGAAGTCATCAGCATCTGCAGGCGCACTTGGCTTATTTTGTATTGGAACATCACTGCCATCCCATCATCAATGTCAATCTCATCATCACTCCCCCTTTCCAGGGAGGTGTGTATCATCAACCTGCCCCCTTTCTAAGAAGGGTTCGTATCATCATCGTTCCTTCATGCAAGGAAGGTCTGTAACATCATCATCATTGTTCCTCCTTGCGATGAAGGATCTATATCATCATCACTGTTCCTCCTTGTGATGAAATTCTTTTCAGACTACACCAAGCTTGTCATGGAAGTATTCAAACTTTACTTGAGATAGATTCTTGGTCAACACATCAACAACTTGCTCATCGGCACTCACATACTGGAGTTTTATAGCTCCCTTATGTAAAAATATCATATTTCTATGTGCTTTGATTTATCATGGAACACATGATTCTATGTCATCTTTATACAAATATGGTTGTCACATAGAATCACTATGGTATCCAACTCCATGCCAAATAGACCTGACATTAGCTTCCGAATCCATATGGCTTCACAACTAGCGGAGAAAGTTGCTATGTGCTCTGCTTCAGCCATGCTGAGAGAAACACTAGACTATTTATTGCTAAACCATGAGATCATGGCGGAACCCAAATAATAACATCCACCTGAGGTGCTCTTTATGTCTCTGACACTTCTTTCCCAATATGAATCCATATATCCCTACAATTTGTAGTCATGAGTTCTATCATAGTATAGTCCAAAGTCTATCATACCTTTTAGGTACCTCATCACATGCTTTGCAACTATCAGGTGAACACTTCTAGGTTTAACTAGATACTGACTTAGGGTGTTCATAACAAAGCACATATCTAGCCTAGTATTCATCAGATATATTAATGACCCAATAATATGTCTATATTGAGTCACATCCATTAACTCTGATGATTCATCAGATAACAAATTCAGGTTGGTATCGATGGGTGTGGACATGGATTTACAATCCAACATATCAAATATTTTTAATATTTCTACAACATACTTTCCCTGGTTCAGAAAGATTCCTTCTGAGATCTGCCACACTTCCAACTCAAGAAAATAGTGCATCGATCCAATATCTTTCATCTTGAATTCTTCATCTAGCTTCTTCTTGCTTTCTACAATCTATTTCTCATTTCCTATTAGAAATAAGTCATCCACATATAGTAATAGTATGACAGGTTCATCATCCATAACCTTTAGGTAAAGGTTAGGATCTGCTTTACTTTTGGTAAAGCCAAATCTTGTCAAGAAGCTATCTATTCTTCCATACCAAGATATAGGATCTTGCTTCAGTCCATACCGAGCCTTCTTCAACTTACATACATGAGTCACTTTGTATTTGACTTTGAATCCTTGTGGTTGTTCGATGTATACTTCTTCCTCAATCACACCATTCATGAAGGCTGTCTTTACATCCATCTGGTGTAGATTCCACTTCATCATGGAAGCAAGTGTCGTGATGGTTCTGATGGAAGTGTACCTTTCTATTGGCGTAAATGTCTCTTCATAATAAATTCCCTGTTTATGAGAGAATCCTCTAGCCACATATATTTCCTTGTACAATTCAATGCTTCCATCAGCATCATGTTTTATCTTGTATATCCACTTGGAAGATACCACACTCTTTCTTTCTGGTTTGGGTATTATATCCCAAACATCATTCTTCATTATTGACTGGTATTCTTTCATCATTGATTCTACCATTCTTTCTTTTGTGCATCTTCCTCATAACTGGTAGGTTCTTCATCTACAAGATCACACATCAAAGCTACATAGTTGGAGAATGGCTTTGATCTATTGCTTGTTCTTGTGGAGCCTTCTGGAGCTCCATACTTCTCTACTTATTGTATGATTTCTCTTACCCAAGCAAGATTTCTCTTTCAAGATATATCCATAGTAGGGGGTTCCTGAGGTTCTATCATATCATGATCTTTTGATGCTACTATTTCAGGACAGGGTTCAACTTCTACCTTTCTAGGAGGTACATCCTCTTCATGTACTTATTCAAGCTAGCACCTTCTTGATTTCTTAAGAGCTGTTACTGCATCAAATGTTACATACCTACTAATCTCTATATGATGGAATCCTGAAATGTACATCACAAAGGCTTTGGAGACTTCACAGTATCCAACAAATATTCCCTTCTTTCCGGAAGGATCCAACTTGGTTCTCTTTTCTTTTGGAATTTGAACATATACTGGACAACCAAATATCTTGAGATGGATCACTTCAGGTTTCTTTCATGTATACATTTCTTTAGGAGTCTTGAATCCAAGGGAAATGTCAGATAATCTATTCTGCAAATACATAGTTGTTCTTGCCGCTTCGTACCATAGATGCATGGGGAAGGTATTGATCATGAATCATTGTCTTCACTGCTTCCATAATGGTTCTATTCTTTCTTTCCGCAACACCATTTTGTTGGGGATTGTAGGGAGTGGTTAGTTCCCTCTTGATTTCAGATTCTTTGCAGAAGACTTCAAATTATTTTGAAGTATATTTTCCACCATTATCTATTCTGAGTGTCTTGATTCTTCTTTCTGAATGGTTCTCTATGAAGGATTTGAATTCCTTGAATTTCCTGAACACTTCACTCTTTGTCTTCAAGAAGTATATCCATGTCTTTATTGAATAGTCATAAATAAATGTAACATAGTATTCATATTGACTTAAATATGTGGAGGGAATAGGACAACATACATAAGAATGAATTAATTCCAACGTACCTTTACTATTTGTTTCACTCTTCGGAAATGGATTCCTGATGTTCTTTCCCCCTACACATCCTTTGAAAGTACCTTCATGATCGATCTACAAATCTAGTAAACCTACTACCACTTTGTCCACATAGGGTAATGCTTTGTAGTTGATGTGAGCAAGCCTTCTATGCCATATTTCACTTGAGCTAGTGGTCTCATGGACAAGGGCTGTTTCTAGATGTCCATTGAGTTTGTACAATCTTCCTTCTTATTCACCAATGAAAACAACATCTTCAAGTGTCTTCCCTTTGGTCCACATGAGTACTAGTCCATCTATAAAAGAAACTCTATATCCTTTCTTATTTAATTATGAGATGGAAAGTATGTTTTTTTTTCAAACCTGTACATATAGTACTTCCTTCATCTTCATGGAGGTTCTAGAGTCAAGCTTGTAGCTTGATTCACCAATGCCTTTTATGGGATATTGATAGTCATATCCTAGTGATAATTTCTGAGGAGAGTTCTTCTCTTCAAGTCTTGGCAGAGGTTGCTTCTTCCCTGTCATGTGCTTTGAAGAATCACTATTAATAAGTCATGTATCTTATCCATGTATTACAAGACCCAAAGAGCGTAAAGAATAGTACATATTCTTCTTTTGCTTATCGCTTTCGAGGTATTTCTTCTTGTTCTTCATCCTTGTCTTCATCTAGATGACCATGATGTCTTTTGTTGTTGTTCTTCTTCAATGGACAGTCTTTGGCAAGGTGTCCTATCTTATTATAGTTGTAACATTGATATTTGGAGTAGTATTTCTTCTAACTGGTTTCTCTTTTACTTTGAAAATTCTTTGGAGGTCTATACTCCTTGTGACTATCCTTATTGAATTTTGATTTTATTCTTCTTCTAGTATGGGTGGCTAGAGATTGATCATCTTCTTTAAGTAGAGCTTCTCTGTTAGCTACTCTAGCTTCTTCTTGGATGCAATCTTCCCATATAATGTCAAACTTCATACTTTATTTTCTGGAACACTAGTCTGTATGAATGACTCCTAAGGTCTAGTGAGACCATTGAGAGCAATCATAACTAGTTAATATTCATCGAGGGAGTATCTAGTGGAATCTAGTTATTCCTTGAACTGGGAGACCCATTATGAAGTAATCTTGAATATATTCTCCTTTACTCATCTTAGTACCCTTCAGTTGAGCTCTCAAATTCATCTTTCTGTTGATGTTCCTTCCCTCATACATTCTGGAAAGGGAATCATACATTTTCTTTGGTGTCTCTTTAGATGACACTTGAGGGATCAAGTGATATTTGATAGAATCAACAATGATACTGATTATCTTATTAGGTCCTTTTGGTGCTTCTTCTTATCTTCATCTTCTTTGGGTTCAACAAATTCAAATTTGATGTATTTGTTAAGATCATTCTCTCTAAGAATGGGACCAATCCTATTCTTCCATACTCAAAAATTTTCTATTCCTTCCAGCTTGTCCTCAAGTTTAGTGCTTGGGGCCATCTTATCCAGGAGGTCACCAAAAAATTGAAATTTCTCAAAATTAAAAGCTGACCTTACTAGGAGATGCGCTTGACTGAGGCAAGTTGGTTGGTCCACTTGGTCTCTGGAGATTCCAAATATTCACCCTTCAAAACTTGCTTGCGAGATTTCAATTTCTGCAGATTTTTGGTTTTGTTTTTTTGCAGTTTTCTGGTTCAGGGCCAAATTAGGTTTTGGATTTCTTGGAGATTCACCCACTCAAAAAATTTGATCTAGGGCTCAATATATGCTCTCTAGGGAGGTGAAACTTTCTATGCAAGCAGACCTTCAAAATACCAAATTTTGTAGAAACCTTAATTTCTTGCCAGAGGGAGAGGAGAGAGAGTTTCACCTTGTGAAATTTGTTCTATTTAGGCTAGCTCTGATACCATGTTAATATTTTATATGCTTAGCTAGATATCATTAGTGTTTAATCCAAATTCACAACAGCATATGCATAATCACTGAAAGAAACACAATCACAAGATAGACACATATTTATCCTGGGAAACCCTCAAGGGGAAGAAAAAACTTCCTCTATATAGATGTATAAGATAAAACCACAAAACAGGTGATCCTCCTCCTTGCTGGTATGTCTCTCTCTCTCTCTCCTATGTGCTATACACAAGTGAGTGTGTGTGTTCAAATGAGGAACACAACTCCTCTATTTATACTCTTTTTGTCACTTGACTTTTAACCTAACAAGTCGACCCCACGAAAATGACTGGGCCGACTTCACCTAGGAAGAATCAAAACAATATTATATTATATTCATTACAAGCGTGAAAGAATCAAGTTCATTTGGTAATCTTTCCATATTTAAAGAGCCTAAAAATAGCTTAAAGATGACTCCAAGGGGGTTTCCTTTTTCGTATCCATTTTTATGAGTCTGAAAAGGCGATAAAAGCATACTCGATACATTTTATCTGAGTTTTTAACGAGCATGACTAGAATATAAAAGGAGCTCGAAACTTTTTTCAATTTGATCTAGAGCATGAAAAAGTAAAAAAGAAGCTCTATCATAGCAATAAAACGTCCAATAAGGACATGGAATTCTCAAAAAGAAACATTAAGACATTTTCACCATAAAAACTATAGAAAAACATGGTAAAAACCTATAATATTTAAATATTTCAACCAATATTTTCTATAAAAAAAACAAAAGGTAATATAGAAAGGTGAAATAGTAAAAAATATTTACCATTGTGTTTTTACCATAGGAGTTGAGTGAAAATTTGTTTTTGAAAGGATAAATTGCCACGAGGATTCCAGGAGCTATGGACACCCATTCAACGAACTGTCAGGAGCATGTAATAGTTCTCATCCTCCCCCTCCTTTTCGTGGTTGAGTTTTTACTTTTTATCAATATTTTTAGTGGTCTTGGGAAGGATTTAGCAAGGGGAAGAGCACGTCCTGGGCGATGCTATTCTCCCTTTCAAGAGGTGAACCAATGCACTTCCCGAAAGTAGAAAAAGTGTCAAGGGTGCTATATCCTCTTAAAGAAGTGGCATTGTCACTCTGTTCCCTTGAGTAAAGTGCGTTAGTGGCCGCCACCATTCAAAAATAATATATTGAGCATGAATTTCAAGTTATTTTTTCAATGAAATGCGTCTAATGGTTTCCATGTGGATGTCCCACATGCATTTGACATAAAACATGGTCATTTGGAAGGAGTGTGAGCATGGATTAGATGATTCCCAAGTGGAAAACAACCCAATGAGGGTGAGAGCATTGAGGGAGCGTGGAATCCTCAAGTAAATTAGGACTCTGGGAATGAGGGCCCATGTTCATCTATTAGATCACTTGATATAGATGTGGGACCTAGATCAACAACATTTCTAGGTGGGCACTCACATCATGGCGATCGATGTCAAGGATATCTATTTCTTTATTGGAATATCCAAGAGAGGAATTCCAGTACAACTCTCTAGTCCCATAGGGGGATATATTTCCATCGACGATCTAATTGACTAGTATTGCATGATCGAAATGAGGTCCGAGGGGGGCAGGATTCCGATCAAACACATTATGGATCGACCATTGAGGACAGTAGCCTTAACTATTGAGAATGTAGCCAGGTAGTAGGGATTCCCATCAAACTACCTGGGATCACATGTTATATGTGTTGCAGTGCATGGCTCCGACTATATTCAACTAGAGTGAGGGGCTATTAGTGAGCCTCAAAGACCAACTTATGAAGTGTCACCGAGGAGAGCTAAAGCAGTTTGGCTATGGGGCTATGGTAGTGTCTTTGTTCTTGGAGAGGGTACCTATATTATACCCTTAGGTGCTTCTTAATGGGTTGGATCCTCAGGATCCACATATGTTGATGTGGGTAGAGGCTATGGCTCATCAAGGAGGCGGTGGAGGGCCCACCGTGACTTATGGTTCGGTCTTCTTCTGGTGGATGCAAGGCCAACTTTTGATGATAGAGGACTATGCATATGTGGGGAATGATTTTAGGGGTGACCTTGATCTTCCATTACCAGTGGGATGATCGTGGTAAGAAATATACTACTTTCATTATGTTTTTGTTTTATATTATATTTCATTTTTTGTGTGTTTTGGTGATACTAAGACATGACATACTGTTTTGTAGACATTGGTCCATCTCAACATGTAGGAGCATCTCCTTTTGAGATGCGAGGGATGGTGAGAGATATTACCATCCAGAACGTGGAAGAACAGGAGGAGTTACAAGAGATTGAAGACAACCTCTAGAGACTGACAGATGGTGTTTGAGACATCTCTATTGATGACCTTCCCAGGCGTTATTAACGTTACACTGCAGGAGTATCAAGCCAGTTTGGGAGGCTACTCCATGGGGTATTTCATGCCATCATGTGATACCATGAGCACAAGGATTAGTCCAAAGTGACTCCTATTTTGTAGTATATATGCCGAAAACTTCAAAAGTTTAGATTTTTTACCTTTTGATGTACTGAAAAATTGATAGTTTCATATTTTTGGGTACACTGAAATCCTGTGGCTTCAAATTTTTCCTCAGTATCGGTTGTATATATATATATTTTTTACAAAAATGTGTGTATGTGATGTGTTTTGTACATGAATGGATACTTATTATGTGTTTTCATGATATTTATGCATGTGATCAATCTTAAATGAACATCAAACATGAGCAAAGTACCAATCCAAAAAATAATTGGCTAAGGAATAAACCACTACATTCAAATGTATTGGGATATGATGATACAAAACACCCTCGAAAGACCTCTGAAGAAGACGAACCCTTTGAAACATACAAAGAAGTAAGGGGTTACAGATGGTATAGACTCAGTTTGATTGATGTATAACTAATTATGAGTATAAATAAACCTTAATCTGACTCACACCATTTGATAAAGATCCAATTAATAAACTAATCACTGTATGATACTCTGCAAGAGTGTTCGTGGAGGGACCTAACAAGTTCCTCTTGATATTACCAAATCATCTATAGGGGAATAGAGTACCTAAGCCACTAATGTGAGATTTAAAGTATAGGAGCTAGCACAATCCGCAAAAATAGAGTAGGTGGCCATCTGTTCATTGAAGCATAACACTATATAAGGATGCTTACCTAAGACAAAAACTGCAATTATAACAAAATCACAATCCAAACTACACACAACACTCTATAAACAATATTTACAAGGTATCTACGCCAGATGGCCTAGGCATATTACCTCTTAAGGTAAATCCCATTTCGAGGCTCACCCAAAGGTATCCCATTATAGTCTATTAGCTCATATGCTCATTTCTGTAAAACATGGCTGACAATGTAAGGATCATGCCACGAGGATTCCAATTTTCCTCCTCCCAATTTATCGTGTTTCTGGTTGTTTGTCAAGACCAGGTCACCCTCGTTGAAGAGGTGAGGTTTAATTGATCATTCATACTGATATCTAACGAGTCATCATTTATGTACCTCATTTGATAAGTTGGCATCTCGATGAGTCTCATCAAGTTTGTTTAGATACAAGAACTGTTCTTCCTCTAGAGTGGTATTTGGTAGTAGTTCCACAACAAGTTTCAGAGAAGGAATTTCCCATTCGATAGGAAGAGTTGCATCCAGCCCATACACCAATTGAAATGGCATAAAGTTGGTGGATGTTTTGATAGAGGTCCTATAATCCCATAATGCAAAAAAAAAATGTAAATGCCAACTGGACTTAGCTCGTCCTACCATCTGTTGAAGCATAGTTTTCAATATTTCATTGATAGATTCAACTTGGCCATTGTCCTGCGAGTAGTGGGGTGTAGATTTATCATGGAAAAAACCTAGTTTGGAACTTAGTTTCGACATCATCTGGTTTTGGAAGTGTGAACCGTGATCAGTCATGATGGCTTGTGTGACTCTGAACTTAGCAATTATGGGGTTAAAAAGAATCAGGGCGACAATTTTTCCATCTTCAGTGTATGTAGGCATACTCTCAACCATTTTGTGAAGTAATGTATGGATACAATGATGTAACCATAACCCTCGATTGAGGTATTCTTATTATGCATGAAACCAATGCCCCATTTCATGAAAGGACTGACATTAATGATGGAATGTAATAGAGCTGGTGGGTGCACTTTTTTGATTGGAAAAGCTGGAGGGGTGGACATTTTTTTAAAGCTTCCATACAATATTTGAAGATGTAGGGCCAAAAGTACTCAGCATGTAATATTTTGTAGGAAGTAGCCATCCCAGAAATATGACCGCCACAAGATCCATAGTGACATTCATTCAACACTAATTCAACCTCTTCATGGGTTAAGCAACGTTGAAAAATGGCATCAATGCCATGACAGTACAATGTATAATTGATTATACGATAGTACTTGGTCTGATGACTAATATGAATACGTTTGTCTCGGGATGTGTTCTAATGAAAGCATTGAGTCTGGAGATATAGAATCAAATCTCCATGCCAAGGATCAAATATACTAATGAGGAACAAGGATTCATCGAGAAATGAATCAAAGGGATGCATATCCTCAGTAATACGGGGAAGGTCACACATAAGTTCCACGAAGACAAGAGACTTCTTTGAGCCGGATTTTGCAAATTCTAACTTGAATTCCTGGAGAATGACAATCCAACAAGAGTAATTTCCCCCAAGCACTTGACGAGTCAATATGTAATACATGGGGTTAGAATCCACGTACACAATAGTTGTGTGGAGCAGGATGTAGTGAGGAAATTTTTGGACTGTGATGACTGTGGCTAGAGCTAACTTCTCAACAAAAGAATAACGTGTTTCAGAGTTAAGAAGACTCTTACTCAGGTAATAAATCACATGTTCCTGGTCATGTTCATCTATTTGAATTAGTACAATGCCGATAGTAGTTAAATATGAAACCACATATAAGTAATAATCCCTAGTATAATCGGGTGGTTTCAACCATAGTAGCGTAATTCGAGTATTAATATAGATACGAATACGATTTGATACGGAAAAAACATGTAACCAAAAAATCCAATACGAATAAAATATGGAAGTAGACTTCTTATATATAATATTTTTAATTAAATATACAACACTATATATAACATTTACCTATAGTTAAACATACACAATATTTTTGATGAAATATTACATATCAACCATTAAGTTACAAACTTAAAAAAATTCATTATTTTTTTTAAACAAATTACTTATAACCAAAATTACTCTTTAAAAAACAAAAATATAATGTAGTTAATGTAAGAGAGAAAACTCTTACGGATTAATAGTTATTAATTATTTTAGAAATAAAGTAAATAATATTTACCAATACTTACATTTGGAATTAATTAATGAATCTTTAAATTGGGTTAGGGTTAACTTTGAATCTAGAATGAGCAAGGATATAAGTGGTTTTGGGAACATGGTTTTGGTAACCAACAAATCTAGTGTTGCTATTATATTTGCACATTTATTTTCTTTGGCATATTTTATTCTTATTAAAATGATTTAAGAAGTATGAAATTGAAAGGTAATTATTTTATAATGTTTGAATAATTAAAATTTAGGCTTTTAAAATCAATTTTCAAAATTAACTCGTATCCGTATTCCACATAGCTCGAATATTCGACGAATTCGAATTTGTTCGGAATTTCCGTACACAAAAGGCCAATACGGTCGAATTATGCTACTATGGTTTCAACAAAGGTACGCACATGATAGCATGTTTGAGAGTGTCAAATGCATGTTATGCGAGGTCACCCTAAACAAAGGGTGTTTCCTTTTTTAACAAACGCATAAACCCGTGTGTCTTCTTGGAATAGTTGCAGACTAAACGATGCAGAAAGTTTTCCTTCCCTTGTAAACTAAGAAGTTATGTAATATTGGTAGGAGGTGGTAGGGACAAGATGAATTTGATCTTCAATGGGTCTATAAAGATGTCATCCTTGGAAATAATGAATCCAATCAGTCTACATGTCTCAAAACAAAAGACACATTTGTGTGGATTCAACCGAATGTTGTAATGACGATATCTGAGAAAAATGGATCACAGAGGATCAACATAATGTTATCGATGCCACGAATGGGTAGGTAGGTCATCAAGGTACGGTTCCATGATATTTTTGATGTCATGGAAATCATAAGACATGGCGTGTTGAAAGGTAGCACCAACGTTTTTTAGACCAAAAGGAAACTTTCCGTAGGAAAATATCCCCATTGGAAAATGAAACCCATATTATGCTGATCGGAAGGGAGTATCTCTATTTGATTATAGCTGGAAAATCCATCCATAAATGAAAATATGACACTCATAGTAGAGTTATCGATGGTTTGATCGATGCAAAGAGTAGGGAAGTTATCCTTTGGACAAGTCGTATTAAGGTCTCGAAAATCGATACAAACCCTAATTGTACACTTCTTTTTTGTCACATGAACAATATTATAAACTCATTCTGTCAGTGACACAGGGTAAATGAATCCAACCCTAAGAAATTTTTCAACTTCTTCTGTAATGGCCTGCTCTTTCCGTGGATGTACTTGATGCAATTTATGACGGGATGAATTAGCGTTAGGGTATGTCCTAATCTCATGAACGATGATCAAAGGATCTATCCCTGGAATTTCTTCATACGTCCAAGCGAAAAACATCTCTAAATTCCCTAAAAAGGGTTGTATAAGATTTAATTTCTGAAGAAGAATAGTTTTGGCCCAAGTGGATGTTCTCAACAACTCCAGGTTTCACTGATATGTTGACTGGAGTGGTCTTAGTAATATTACTCAGATTACCTTTGGACTCAACATTGTGGATGAATACCGGTGATTGAGGAGTATTTACAATATCATATGAAACCAACGTTTCGAAATGATCTTCTACCATTTGGTAATTGGAAAGGAAATAATATCGGTGATGATGATATTTCCAAGGAATCTCATATAAATACATGACTTCCATTATGGATTCATCCAATGGAAGATATTGCAAAAGATAATCTAGATATGGGGGGAGATCTAACTAATAAGGTAGATGGTAAGGGTCATTTAATACCACAAGATGATCATTAATGGCGGGGTCATCATCGGTAGATGGGATATCTTGGTAAATATTTCCAAGATGACTCAAAGGTGTCGAATTGGAAACTGATTTCCCTCTAGTCGAGGTGTCATGGCTCGTCAAGGAGATCATGTTCATAGACGTGACTTGCGAAAGGGGAGGAGGATTTTTCAATGGAAAGACTCTCATAAGCGAGGAATATTTAAGAATACCTAATCCTACATTCTGGTACTATGAAGTCGAAGAGGCTAGGAGTGGAACATTATTCACATAATTATAACTCGTGTCTGGGGAACAAAACTCTAATTGGTCAATAGTATCAATATTCCCTTGAAATAGGAATTGGACCACATGGAATACCGACAATGCCATTTCTTGCATCGTGCAGAACCAATTCCTACCTAAGAGGAGATTGTAATCAAGAGGAGAATGAAAAAATTCAACATGAATGGACACTGATTTCCCCCCTAGTTTAATAATTAGAGAGCACACTAATCCATAGGGGTGAAAACCATGACGATCAAATGCTTTCAATGTTGTAGGAAAATGATTTATTTAAGGGAGCCTATAGCTCTCCAACAAGACAGAAACATGGCTGAGGTCGAGGCACCTTCTTCCAAAACTGTATGATGGAATTTATTCACAATGAATTTTGTAGATATTTAAAAAGATAACTGATGGGAGATCCTTGACTTAGAGTCATCAGGTTTAAAGGTGATAACATTGTTATTCTCAATATCCATAGCTCCAAGAACCGACAACAAATTATTCCTCTGTGTAGGAAATGTTTGGAGTACTTTGAGGTAGACATAGCACATGGTTCCTGACCCAAATATTCCACTACACTGTAGTATTGAGTGGCACATGCAATAGGATTAAATACTAATTTACAAATTGTACTCTTGAATAATTGGAGGACTGCATCAAGCTTAGGTTTTTCAATGTGAAAACCGTTGGTAGGGGAAGGGACATAAGCTGTAATTTAATCAATTGGAGTGTTATCATTTTTATTTTTTGGAGTAGGGTCATAGTTATGGGATCTAGTTGCAATATTCACCAATTCACTAGACATAATTTTTACCTCATTGATAGAAGACGAGGAAGACCCATGCAAGGATTGATGTTCTATCAATTTATGTTGGGTAGGGAAAGGATCAGTCAAAACTTCCTGGTTATAAGTATTTTTCATAAATTTACTGACCTCTTCGTGACGAGGACATCCTTTGGTGATATGATCACCTCCAGATATAGGGCAAGGGATTTTTTCCTTTCTCTTATTTCTAGATTCAACATCTGTATTTTGCATTTTAAAACCTTGTTGTTGATTCTTAGATTTCTTGTATTTGTTTATTCCTTTCTAGTATGTTCTTGAAGACTCTGAGGATTGAACCACATTCACATCAGCAGAAACAACATGAGAAAAATAAGTCTTGGGATTTGTAACAGTATGGCTAGCAGGTGAAGCAGATTGTTTTTTTTCTTCGTGTATTTATACATTGCCTGTGTCTAGATAGAACCAAGTATGTCATCTATAGGTGGTTCCATCAAAGGTCTTGAAGGGTTCGAGGTAGGATGAGGAGCGTTCAGGATCAAATCGTACAGAGTTCTTGAATGGTAATAAATGAAGTCTAGGTACTGAGCATGGCTGATGGATTTCTCTTTGGTAACAACACCTCCCATGGAAACATCCCCTGTAATGGGAAGAAGCAATGACTTAGTGAACCAACCAACAAGTAATTGGTCAGGAATGAGAGATTTAATCAACCTACGTTGTCGTCTCCACTCATGTATATGGTTGTATATATGGTTTGAAGTGGTTTGGTAAAGTGACGTCATAATATATGTACCTATTTCATATCTAATTGGTAATTGAAATTGTGTAAAAATGCCATTTCTGGAGTGTTGAAATCCCAAAAGGAATGCTGAGGAAATTCTATATACCACTTAGCGGCGGTCCCAGTGAGAGTTCTTTGAAAAAGTCTCAAACAAACAAATGATAAGTCATTACATGGTTTTTGGGATCTTCACTAGGTTCGTCGTCAAATTTTGGTATATTCGAAGGTAACTTTACAAGAATAGATGGCCATGAAGGATCACAATGAATAGGATCATTAATCAATTGTGAGAAATATGGCAGATCGAGTGTAGCTAGAAATGGAAATTGTTGATTGGGTTTTAGGTATTGGTAATATTGGTAAGGCATATGAGTACTAGTAGGGTCGTAAGAGGATTGATACATGAGTGGTGAGTATCCTCCTATAACAGGTTGGTTCTATGGTGGTTGGTTTCCAAATGACCCACCTGATGGTCTTGTAGGTTGTGGGCCTTAAGGTGGCAGACCTCTGAAAGGTGGACCTTTGGATGGAGGGTCTCTAGGTGGTCTGTCAGATGGAAGAACACCAGCTAGTGTACCTCTAGGTGGGGCTCCATATGGGGGACCTATATGTGTTGTACCTTGAGATGTCCCTCCAAATGATAGATCTCCAGGTGGTGTACCTCTGGACAATGGACCTCCAAGTGGTAGAACTCCAGATAGTGAACCTCCAGGTAAACCACTAAATAAATTTGAAAATGGTCTCCCATAAGTGTGGACACTCATCCAAATAGTTTTCCCCTGTGGGGTATTAGTGTTACCAGGATAAGGGATCCCATGAAAAACATTTCTCAAGGAAATAGGTTGATAAATCTGATTAACCATTGTGGGTTGATTCGTTGGGTAACTATAACCTCCTACATGGGTTGGACCCATGATGGTTGTATCGATATAGAGGATGGAATAACCACATTTGTGGTCATGGAGGGTGCATTGACTATCGACTACCCTAAAGTAACACTCTTCCCAATATTTAAATTAGTTTGCTTGGTTTTTGAAACAACTTGTTCTAGGGGTTTCTCCCTAGTCAAAAGAATTGCAGGAGAACTAGGAATAGACATGAGAGTTTTAACTAGTAGGGTAGGGATAGAAGGTTGGCCCATATCGTAAGAAACCACACTGTGAATGGGTATTATTGACACAATAGCAACATGAAACCAAATAGGGGAATGGTATTTGAGAGTGGATATTTCCGAATGGATAGGTAAAGGAGAGAGACTCCTTCTTCTTATGTTCTCCCCCCTCATGTGCAAAGGTGACTCATTTCATGGATGGGTCTAAAAATATCATCATTCTATAATAATAATCTTGTCTCGTGGGGGCGTGATGTAAGACAAAGAAGTAGTGTCACATTTATAAATGGTTTGTCCCAAGGAAGTCTCCCAAAAAATATTAGTTGGACCAAATTCTGATGCCACGAGGTCATCTAATGGCTGGGAAAACACCCGATCTCACACACCAGAATGGCCTTTCGTAGGGAAGTAAAAGGTTGAATCATGTGAAGAAGGATATTGTACTACTACCGTGGTAGAGGTACATAGATTCTCAAAGGAGGAATACTCTTCCCTTGATTTAGGCAATGCAATTCCCTATACAGATGGATTAGTTTTGACAATTTGGTCCATGGTTATTCCTTCTCTTTCTTCTGTAGTAGGAGGAAATTCATGTGGTAAACCCTGTAGCCTGCGAAATATCCTCACAGGTGGCTAAGCCAAAATTTTGGCTAAAAACTTTTACTCTAAAATTATTCTGGTAAAAACGATCACACACAAACAATCCTACACATGCTAAGGTCACAAGCAAACTTAAGTGATAAGAGGGGATGTTGGAGTAGGGTCTCGCAGCTAGAGAAGAAGCTGCTAGTTTTGGCGGAATGATAAGCTTTGGAGGAAAGAAGTTAAGGCAGAGCTATGACTCCGTAGCACGTTTCCAGCTGGAGAGAAGAGCCGGAAACCGTGACTTTTTGAGATGCGAAAGTCAAAGAAAGGCAACGGTACCTGAGCGGCCGAGAAGGGAGAGCTCACCCACTGCATTAAAGGCAGCGGCGGAAGACAGGAGGGCTCAGTGACCCTCATAAAGAAGAAGGAGCAATGAGGCTCAAGCATTGAAGGCAAAGGACAGAAAACAAAGAAGCGGTGCATAGTACCCATGGTCAGTGCCGGGAAGCATGGAAGACTGCAGAGAGCTGTGGTGTGATGGGAAGCAGCTACCTCAAGGACAGAGAGGACCGACTGTCACTAATTAGGGTTTGGGTTACTGTTGGGACAGGCCCACAGTGTTGTAAAAGTAGGACCTTCGAGCTGCTTATAAAAGAATGTAATTTTGTATTGAAAAGGGTTAGTTAGTTAGCTAGTTGGTTGGATAGACAGTTAGACAGTCGTGAATGAAATAGGCAATAAGGATAAGTAGACTGTTGTAAAAGCCGAGCTCTGGTTCTGGTCTTAGCTGTAGCAATCTTACTGAAACCAGTAGCTGGCTTGTAGAGCATGCATGTAACAATCCGCAGGGATCAACTGAGAGGGAAGAGTATATTGTAAGAGAGCACTATAGAGAGAAGAGAGATCTAAGAGAGAAGATCTTGAGCTGCATATGCGGTGCAGCAGAACTGTGTTTTACCTTCCCCTTGAGCTATAATAGAAAACACAGTTCTGTGGACGTAACTTCCATCCTGGAGGTGAACCATGTTAAAATCTATGTTATGCGACTGATTTATGTGTTATGTTTACTTATGCATTGCGTAGTTATTTTATGGACTTCGTTGCAGTTTAATGGATGAATGTATTAACCAGTTCACCACAGTACAGAAGGATAATCATAAGTTAAAAGCCTTTGGCATGTTGTATGTGTTTCATTTATGTTTGCATAAATAGCTACTGGTTGCAGTATTGAATAGATTTGTATGTTAAGTCTTGCATGTCGACACGAGCAACGCTAAGTGCGCTAAACCATGGAGGTAGGATATCACAGAGAGGTGATATCGCATCGGCAGAGAAGCTGCGGTGCGCGATACCGTAGGTTGAGGACTTCGCGTTGAGCAGGAGCTGCGTGCCGCACGGTGCGCTTCGATGCGGTAAGGCTGGAAATATTGCAAGTCAGGGAAAGTGCACATCATAGAGAAGGACCGCACGGTGGTGGAAAGAAACATCTCCTGGCTAGAGGAGCTGCGTGACGACGGGATCGTGCGACGCGAGTAGGAGGTCGCGAGACGCACAGACGCAGGAAGGAGGTCTCGTGGCTAGGAGAGCTGCGCGACACCAGTAGGATTTCCTCAGAACCTGGTCCAAGACACTTGAGTCCTTGGCCAACCCATTAGATTCACTTCGGGTGAGACTTCAGGCCGCCTTGCGGTCTGTCGCCGAAAGGGCCAGTGAGCTAGGGGTGTTGTTGGTTGATTATAGTAAACCCGGGTCTGCCCATGCAATCAACAAATGGTTCCGTTGCCGGTTTGAATGACTGGGAGTTAATGTTCTGTTGGCATCCTACCAGAGAAGAGTTTCACCAGTGGCTGGATTCAGACTTAAGGGATTTTTCCAAGAAAAAAAATTGAAGCCCTAAACTGAGCACAGAGGCCTGGTTAGAAAAGCATATCGCTTCAGACATACACGCTATATTTTTTGCAACCTATGGAAACGAGCTTTTCGACTGGTTATCCAAGTTGATAGATAGGAACACATTCAAGAAGAAAAGAAACATTGTATGGACACCGGAGTTGCTTTAGACCGTACAGAACCTCGACAATCCGATTACGAGAGCAGTGGACTTCTGGCTGAAAAGTGTGCTAGAAGGCTTTGTTACAGAATTTGCAGTTGACCAGAGAAAGAGCTTCAGCGCAGCTGAATGATACTTCTTCAGAGGATATCGTGGTAAGTACCTAAGATCTCTAAACTTGTCCCTTAATATGCTGCTATATGAAAAAGGAACAATGGATCTAGTTTCAAATGAATAAGTAAAGATAGTGATGTCACAAAAGTTTGAAAGTGATTTTGATGACATTGGACGAACTCGTAGTGGAAAGAAGTATAAAGTAGATTTTAGCTCTCCTGTATTTGAAGACAGTTCAGATAGTATTAGACAACAGAGCCCTAGCACCACAGAAGAACCAGAGGGGGGTATCCCTTACCACATCTATACTCCACAGAAACAGACAGGGAGTCAGAATAACCCCGTAGGTACTCCATCTAGTAGCTCATAGCTAGTACCTACTCCCGCTACAACACCTTCACCTACACCACTGAGTGGTAGTAGCCCAGTCAGTCAGAACCCACCACAGAGGAATAGAATGGGAGATGACATGAAGCTACCTATTTTTAAAGGTACAGGAGCAGAAGACCCGGAACAGCATTGGTTCCTATGCGAAGCCATGTGGACCATTAAAACAATCAACGATGATAACCTTAAACTTGTACAGTTAGTCACCACACTCAGAGACAGAGCCTTGACATGGTACATAAAGTATACTACATTGTCCAAGACACTTGCCCAGGTTAAGAACGCCATGATTAAAGAGTTTAAGAAACCTAAGTCTGAGTCTCAGTGCATTATAGAGCTTAAGGATATTAAGAAGCTACCATCAGAGTCATTATGGGACTTTGACCAGAAATTCAAAGCTCTTATAGACCAAGTAAGTTTTGAGTTTGCGCCGGAGCAGCATAAGGAATGGTTTATTGCAGCGCTGCTCCCTCATATCAGAATGCCACTAATGCAGCAGAAACTCACTACTCAAGATGAAGCACTAGATATGGCAATGAAACTAGAGGCTTCACCTTTAGCAGAAACCAGTATAGGCATGACAACTCTACAGACCCAGTTGGCCAACCTCACATTACAGATACACGAACTTAAAAAACGGAAAGAGGTTATGCAAGACATATGGTGCATAAAGTGTAGAGCACAGGGTCATACCAAAGACAACTGTCCAGTCTTTGCAGAATATTTAGCATCAGGGGCCCCTAACCCCTTACCACGAATACAAGGGCCATGGTGTGAAATATGTAAAATACAAGGACATTTGCCTCAGCAATGCCCCTTGCTTCAGAAGTATGTACAGACACCTAAAAACCTATATTGTATCTTCTGTAAATCCGTCGGGTATGATCAACAGGACTGCTGAGCTTATGATCTCATGTCAGAGAGAAAACATGATGTGTACAGAGTCCAAGTAGACACACAGGGTCCAGCAATAGGACCACAGCCGGATCGGGCTTACGGAGGCCGTGCAGGAGGATTCAGAGGACGAGGCCGTGGAGGAGGCTTCGCACGTGGAGAAGGATTTGGACGAGGAGGAGGTTTTGGCCAAGGTCCTGGACCAGTCACTTGTTATAATTGTGGAATTGTAGGACACTATGCTAGGGACTGTCAGAACGCCACTACTACTTGTAACTACTGCAAATCTTATGATCATACTATAGAAGAGTGTCCTATCTTGATAGCTAAGATCAGAGACCCTAAACCATCCGCACACCAGAACATCCAACTTATCGTTGCTGAGTAGGCAGAACCAGAACCAAGAGTCAATATTGTGACTAGGAGCGGTGCTTCCACTAGTGGCACATCGTAGGAGACCGGAAAGAACACAAGTCAGGGGTGGGTGCGCAGAGCTCCTAGTAAAGCAACAACACTCGACCTACAGTAGAATAAAGAGACCTTTCATGAAGCCAAGGCTTCCTTTGATGAACCTACACTATCAGTACCGTAGGTACCGCCATCTAGGAGCGTACCACAGCAAACACCTTGTGGCGATATCCCTGAGCAGGCACAGCAGGTTACCACATCGGGAAGATGCGATGAGGATGAATTGATAGGAAGTGTACAATCCTTCCTGCACAGCTACTTGAAACTCCTGAGAAATGACAAAGCTGTCGGTGAGCTACAACGCATGATAGATTAGTGTCAGCAACCCTCTCTCTTGGGCAGTGCACACCGCGATGTCCATAATATTACAAGACATACAAGGATAGGAAGAGAGATGAAATTCACAGCGCAGATTGGTGAGTTTGAAATGGATGAGGTTGTCTTAGATCTAGGATCAGAGGTGAATGTTCTAACTAAGCAGACATGGGAACAGATGGGTAGTCCTTAGTTAGCCCTATCACCTATCCACCTGAGATTAGCTAATCAGCAACGAGTATCACCATTGGGTCGACTACCGCAGGTGCCAGTTGATATTGACGGAGTTTGTACTTTTGTGGACTTCGAGGTTATAGAAATCATTGGCGACAGTCGACCATATCCAGCACTATTAAGTATTGATTGGGCGATTGGTAGCAAAGCTTTCATTGACCTAAAGAAAAGACAAATGACCTTTGAGGATGCGCAGATCCGGGTCATCGCACCGCTGGATCCTTACCAAGTTCCTAGATATATTGAACCTATCCGAGCCGAGGAAGAGGCACATAACATGGAGAGTCTCTACCAGATGACTGCAAACTAGAATGACTACATCAATCCAATGGCAGAAAGGAACATTAGTTGGCGATGCGACAGCTCATGTGCATCGGATTCTGATGTTGGCCTAGAAAACTGGCAGAACAGACTTTACGAAGTTTCACCGCGCAGATGTGCGTTTATTAGTAAATCACTGCGATGGATTGGCGCAGAGACCGTCGAGATTCCATCATATCATGCTCTGACAGATATCCAGGATTTTTTTGAACAGTTTGAGCAACAGATTCCTTATGAACAGAGGATCGCAGCTATGGACCTTGCAGTTCGAGCCACACCTACAAGATGGTGGTATGCACATAAAGAGAATATCGCATCGTGGGATAATGTAAAAAGACTGATGGCAATCAGATTTTCTGATGATAGAGAGTATGTACCACAGAAGTACACAGGAGAAACTGACCCCAGCATACACATTCAGACATGTGAGCAGAACTGGTCGAACATTCCAGAGGATGAATGGGTTCACAGATTCATTCACACATTGGACATAGTTCCAAGGAACTGGTATACAGAGACCGAGCTGCACAAGGGAACGACCACATGGTCACTTATGATAGACAGCTTCCTACTCACCTTTGTGGTTGAGTCAGAACATCCAAGTGTTGCTCAGGCCCTAGACATAATCAAGACAAATATTCTTGATGATCGCACCATCTCAGTACCAGTACAAACTAAGTGGACTATCCAGCTAGAAGAGGCGTTGGAATGCTATAATTTTGCATCAAAATCAGAGGAGGCGGATGAGGATCCTCGCAACACCAACATTCCGGAATCAGAAGGGACTCGCGATGTGGAGGGACCACAGTTATAGATTCCAGCAATCACCGAGCCCATCAAGATTAAAAAGATCAATATTGGCACAGACGCAGAACCTAAGTTTGCCTCTATTGGAGACTACTGGAACGATGAAACAGTCGGACAAATTGTAGATCTGCTACATGACTATCAGGACCAATTTCCCACCAAGTTCACAGAAATGAAGGGAATAGTTGGATACCTGGGAGTCATGAGGATACCATTAAAGGAGGATTCTAGACCAGTTAAGCAACGCCCATATAGATTGAATCCGCGCTACAAAGAAAAAGTAAAGGAAAAAATTGATAAAATGCTAGCAGCAGGCATCATTGAGCCAGTAGAGGAAAGCGAATGGGTTAGCCCTATGGTAGTGCAAGAGAAGAAAACAAAAGGGGACATCAGGATCTGTGTTGATTTGTGAAAAATCAACGATGCATCACTTCATGATCCATTTCCAACACCGTTCACTGATGAAGTATTAGACAACGTGGGAGGACAGGAGGTCTACTCCTTCACCGATGGGTT
>LPNX010398569.1:269118-291022 GCA_001517045.1 Pseudotsuga menziesii
TCTCTATGGAATGAGGAATTCCAGCAGAGTCTCGACATAATTAAGGAGAAGATGGTTATAGCACCCATCCTAGTATTTCTGGACTGGACTAAGCCTTTCCATGTACATGTGGATGCATCCGAAATCGCATTAGGAGTCGTCTTGACCCAGCCAAGAGAAGGGGATCTTGACCATCCCATCGCATATTCCAGCAAAAAGCTATCAACAGCGGAAAAGAACTACACCACAACAGAAAGGGAGGGCTTAGCTATGGTATATGCGCTGCAGAAGTTCAGGCACTATCTATTGGGCGCCTCATTTAAAATGTTTACTGACCATTCCGTATTGAAGTACCTAGTCAATAAACCAGTGTTAGGGGGGAGAATCTACAGATGGTTACTCCTCTTCCAGGAGTATGATTTTGAAGTCATTATGAAACCAGGAAGACTGAATGCAGGACCAGATCATCTATCGCGGTTAGACTCAGGAGAAGAGCCCAGTAACCTAGAAGACAATCTGCCAGATGCGCCGTTGTTTTCCATACAGATCACAGATGAGTACTATGCCGACATTATTCAATTCCTCACCACAGGAGTAGCACCTCACGAGTTTACTAAGCAGCAAAAGAAGCAGTTGGTTGTTAAAGCAGCAGACTTCACCATCATCGCAGGACACCTATACAAGTTAGGTCCGGATGAATTTTTGCGTAGATGCATGATGCCGCACGAAAAAGACGCTATTATCAAAGAGGATCATTCAGGAACCGCAGGAGGACATTTCGCAGGAAAACCAACTGCGCAGAAAATCCTGGAGGCAGGATTATGGTGGCCTACATTGCACAAAGACACCAAGGACTTTTGCAGATGCTGCAATATCTGCCAAAGGGTAGGAAAACCCTCGCGACGCGATGAAATGCCGCTGCGACCGCAGGTCACGTTGCGCGCATTTGACAAATGGGCTATAGATTTTGTGGGTCCTATCAACCCACCAGGAAAGCGCACTGGTGCGAGATATATTATCACTGGAACAGAGTACCTCACCAGATGGGCAGAGGCCAAAGCAGTAAGAAATTGTGATGCTGCTACAGCTGCACAGTTCCTTTTTGAAAACATCATCAACAGGTTTGGATGCCCAGTAATTTTGATGAGTGACTAAGGTACACATTTCTTGAACTGTACTATTGAGGCATTAACAGAAGAATTCCAGATCCAGCACCATAAGAGCACTCCCTACCACCCGCAGGATAATGGTACAGTGGAGGCCTTCAATAAGATTTTATAAAATGCTATTACTAAGGTCTGCAATAGCCAGAGGAATGATTGGGACCTCAGAGTTAACGTTGTCTTATGGGAATACAGGACCACATGTAAGAAACTTACGGGACACACACCTTTCAGCTTAGTATATGGACATGAGGCTATTATGCCTATGGAGTATGTTCTTCCCAGTTTAAGAATCGCTCAGATTACCGGGATGAATGATACAGACACAGTCGAAGCAAGGCTAGCACAGCTGCTTGCCTTAGAAGAAGACAGGTTCATCGCTGGATTCCATTAGAAAGTGCAGAAGGCTCGAGAAAAAGCTTGGCATGACAGACACATTAAGAATAAGACTTTCCAGACCGGAGACCTGGTGCTCCTCTATGACAGCAAATTCATTAAGTTCCCAGGGAAGTTTAAGACACATTGGCTAGGGCCATATCAGATATAGCAAGTCACAGAGGGAGGTGCCGTTCAGCTCAGCCAGCTGAACGGGGAGCTTTTTCCCACATGGATTAATGGCAGTAGGCTTAATTCCTATAGTGATAACCACCCCACATCTTAACCAGCCACGACGGTGCAGATTTCCAGTGTAGTTGAAAGGAGGCATCGCACCGGGAATGAGTCTGCACTGGTAAAAATTTTCTACGAATGAGGAATGAGGAATCGAAAAAAAAAAAAATTGACACTGTTTGTTCGTGCAGGTGATGTGGAGTTGCATCGCAGCTGGAAGATGTTTCCCCCTGCCATGTACTCAGTTTGCAACCGACAGTGGGCTAGTCAAGTCACTGTCTGACAGGTAGTTAATGAAGAAATGACCGGTATCCCCTACCGTAGATTTGGTAACAGTATAATAAATTTTTCCAGATTTGGTAAATCTACGACGACACCGATGCCTGTATATGCACGCTTTGAGGGACACGTGATCAGATCTCAGCAATTATGACAGATCAAAATGACGGGTAGGGTCTTGTCCAGGTAATTATGATGACCAATGGGTGTGACCTAGGATAACCGTTGCGTCCAGCAGTATGCCGTCGACATAAAAGCAGACATCCTTCAAGTAGGAAGGGTACAGTTGCCAAATATTGAGATCTATGCAAGGCAGTGCTAAGTGTCCCCTGTGCAGAGACAATTAAGTTGCAGAATACAGTGACTTCCAGAGTTCGAAGCCACTGCACGCCCAAAGTATTGAGCCAAGCGGATTTTGACTAAAAACGAACCTCTAGAAGGCATGTTGAGACGTTTTGACCCTGGTGACCGTAGATCCGCCATGATGACGTCATCCAGGGATGTGAAATTAAGTACAGCACAAGTTAGACAGTCGCTAAGGATGAAGAGTCAAGCACCAGAAGTAGAAGTTGTCACCAAAGTCTCTGCTAAGGAGAAGAAGAACGCCGAGCCGATCATTGAAGATAAGAAAGCAGAGCAGAAGAATGATGAGAAGAAATCTCCCGCTAGGAGGAAGGTAAAAATGAGAAAAAGAAAGCAACGAGAGAAAGTCGCTGACCTATCTGATCAGCTAAGAGAAGCACGAAAGATTGCGAAGGTATTGAAACAAAAACCTGAGGGTCAGAGGCAGCATGTGGATTTGGACCACTTCAAAGAGAAGAGAAGTGGAAGAAGACTGCAAACCCAGCGGAGGGGAGACTTCCAGAACGAGGACAAAGGCTTGTTCTCGGAGCGGAGTTCATGGGTTGCTTCTTCTCCATCCACAAGGCTCTAGATGGAAGGAAATGTTTGAGAAGGCTGGAAGATACAGATTTTCCTTGTGATAAAAGTTCTAACCCAGATAAAAAGGAAAGGATATCTGTGGAACACTTCTCAAACACTAGAGCGCTCATAAAGAAGAAAGAGCGAAGAGAGCGAAACCGTGACTATGGGCAGAAAGGATAAGAGAGCCCAGTGAACTAAGATATCGAAATTCCAAGAGAATGTGTCGAGGTAATGAAGAACGAAGTCGAAGGACTTCGGCAGAAGTTGCAGAAGACTTCGCAGGAGGCGAAGGAGAAGCTACAGCAGGAGAATCCCGTTCCAGGTGGCTCGAGGACGAGCCACAAGTAAGTGTTAGGGGACTATTGGAGCAGGGTCCCGCAGCTAGAGAAGAAGCTGCTAGTTTTGGTGGAATGATAAACTTTGGCGGAAAGAAGTTAAGGCAGAGCTACGACATCGTAGCACGTTTCCAGCTGGAGAGCAGAGCTGGAAACCGTGACTTTTTAAGATGCGAAAGTCAAAGAAAGGAAATGGTACCTGAGCGGTCGAGAAGGGAGAGCTCACCCACTGCATTAAAGGTAGCGGCGGAATACAGGAGGGCTTAGCGACCCTCATAAAGAAGAAGGAGCAACGAGGCTCAAGCATTGTAGGCGAAGGACAAAAAACAGAGAAGCGGTGCATAGTACCCATGGTCAGTGCCGGGAAGCATGGAAGACTGCAGAGAGCTGTGGTGTGACGGGAAGCGGCTACCTCAAGGACAGAGAGGACCGACCGTCACTAATTAGGGTTTGGGTTACTGTTGGGACAGGCCCACAGTGTTGTAAAAGCAGGACCTTCGGGCTGCTTATAAAAGAATGTAATTTTGTATTGAAAAGGGTTAGTTAGTTAGCTAGTTGGTTGGATAGACAGTTAGACAGTCGTGAATGAAATAGGCAATAAGGATAAGTATACTGTTGTAAAATCCGAGCTCTGGTTCTGGTCTTAGCTGTAGCAATCTTACTGAAACCAGTAGCTGGCTTGTAGAGCATGCATGTAACGATCTGCAGGGATCAACTGAGAGGGAAGAGTATATTGTAAGAGAGCACTATAGAGAGAAGAGAGATCTAAGAGAGAAGATCTTGAGCTGCATATGCGGTGCAATAGAACTGTGTTTTACCTTCCTCTTGAGCTATAATAGAAAACACAGTTCTATGGACGTAACTTCCATCCTGGAGGTGAACCACGTTAAAATCTGTGTTATGCGACTGATTTATGTGTTATGTTTACTTATGCATTGCGCAGTTATTTTATGGACTTCGTTGCAGTTTAATGGATGAATGTATTAACCAGTTCACCACAGTACAGAAGGATAATCATAAGTTAAAATCCTTTGGCATGTTGTATGTGTTTCATTTATGTTTGCGTAAACAGCTACTGGTTGCAGTATTGAATAGCTTTGTATGTTAAGTCTTGCATGTCGACACGAGCAACGCTAAGTGCACTAAACCGCGGAGGTAGGATATCATAGAGAGGTGATATCGCATCGGCAAAGAAGCTGCGGTGCGCGATACCGCAGGTTGAGGACTTCGTGTTGAGCAGGAGCTGCGTGTCGCATGGTGCGCGGCGATGCGGTAAGGCTGGAAATATTGCAAGTCAGGGAAAGTGCACATCATAGAGAAGGACCGCACAGTGGTGGAAAGAAACATCTCACGGCTAGAGGAGCTGCGTGACGATGGGATCGTGTGACGCGAGTAGGAGGTCGCGAGACGCATAGACGCAGGAAGGAGGTCTTGTGGCTAGGAGAGTTGCACGACACCAGTAGGATTGCCTCGGAACTTGGTCCAAGACACTTGAGTCCTTGGCCAGCCCATTAGATTCACTTCGGGTGAGACTTCAGGCTGCCTTGCGGTCTGTCGCCGAAAGGGCCAGTGAGCTAGGGGTGTTGTTGGTTGATTATAGTAAACCCGGGTCTGCCCATGTAATCAACAGGGGATGAAAAGTATGGATCCTCATTAGGAGTGTCAATTTTTTGCAACTTGCGATATACCACAGGGTCCAATAGTAAAACGCGACAAGGGGGATTAAGACCATATCCTTGGTCGAATACCCGACTACGTGGATGAAACATGCGTAGTAGCTCCCTGAGTGATGTTCTCGGTTTATTGCAACAAGACGAACAAAAGGATTTTCTCAGTTGGTATAGGTTCCTAGAAGGTTCTCCCGATAAACACAAGGTACGTGGGAGCACAAATCTGTGTTAGTATTGTCTAATGAATAACCATTCGAAAGGGGCCTTCTGATATACTATCGAGTACATGAAGAAATTTTTGATATACCTATAGGGTACGTGAAAAGTTGTTCAATATACTAATGGGTACATGGAAGAATAACAGAGTCCCCAGGATGCAGTACAGGTAAGAATTTTAACCCAATCTACTGTTCAATTTTATCTCGATGGTTAGTGAATGTTTGTGGAGTGTGTATTAATTACAAGATTAAATGATATAAATGCAATGCAATTATCTTTTCGATGAATCCTATCTAGATAAAAGGAGCCTTATCTTTCCCTTTCAAGCAATAAACGAAAACACCTATTGCAGCTGTAACTATTCCCCAAAAACATTTTATTTTTAGGGTCCCCCCTTTTTTGTTTTAACTTCAAACCGACCTAGGAATGTTTCATTTTTGCCAAAGTTTTCCCTGAGCTCAGCAGTTTTCCCAAAAAATTTAATCTTTTTGCATGTCTGTGTCAGATGCTTAGTTGAATAGTCTTTTGACGTTGCGGAGTTACAATCCACTAGATTTCCGATGGGTTTTATCGGGAGCATTCCAAGATCTAAGTCATTGCATTGGGAGTGAGTTTGTCTATCCTCTTGGAGTTGGTTTTCGAAGGTTTCAACTTCTTAGTATAAAGAAAATCCGATGGATCAGATGTTCCTTCGACTATCCTTTTTTGATAACTGATTATATGGGCAATCTCGTTGTTGGGTTTGTTTGCTAAAACGAACCGGATTTTTAGTTTGTTTCTTGCCCGACATTGCGGAGGGTTAGTATTGAGCTGATTCGAAACTTCATGTTTTCTCCACCTATTCTGAAGAGGTTAGTCCTACTGATTTCCAATGTGTTTTCCCATGTGATTCCCAGGTTGGTAGAGACATTCTCGTCCGATGTTGCAGATGTATTCAGGACTATGTGTCCAATGTGCGGTTAATATTTTTTCCCGCTAGTTCGCTACTCCTATTCGAGGTCTATATAACACCGTTTTGGGGTCTATGAGTTGCCATTTCTCACAGTGGTAGCCATCAGACTCGATTGCGTGCAGCTTTCAAGTTTTGATTCGTCCTCATCTACGCCCGCGGAAGGTGTACCCTATCCAGGCCTCCTGCATTGTCGTTGCCAGGTAGGATTTATTCACGATTTTGTTTTGCTTGGTTTTTGTTGATGTTTAAATCACCAGGGTAGATAGGGTTAGGTTTTCGCGGTAGGGTAAATATTTTTTGCATTTTTATGGTTTTTCTTGCAATAAATTTTACTTTTAATAAGGGTTCATCCCATTTTGTTGTGAGTGTTTCATTTTGGCCAGTGATTTTTAATGTGTCTACCACTGTGTGTTATGAGTACGCCTGGGATAGTTTTGCAGGAGTTTAGGGCACAGTGCAGATGAGCGTTTCACTTTCTACACCACCCAGTTCTTGATTGCTCCGTCTTTAGCCCGAGGTTAAATAGTCATGTCCTCATTAACAATAGATGGCCATGGGACGCAGGAGGATCATGAAACTAATAGGGGTTTGGGGATTTTTGTTGAAGAAAAATAGTGGGGTGAGTTTTTTGCCTCAGTTGAGGTGCCCATATAGGTTCTAGGAAGTTGGAAGAGTTTGGGTTTTAAGCAAGCAAAGTTTTGGGTAGATTTGGAAGCGTAATTTTTTTGAATTTTTTTTTCCCTTTGCTAAAATCTCTCATTTAGAAGGATCGTGGTATTGACATAAATTTCCAGTATGCATATCGAAGAGATGGTAATATTTGTATGTTTTTATTGTTTATTACTATACCAGTTGCTAGATATAGTTAGACTGAAACCATGTTGCATGATTGTTACAGGTTGATTTCCAGCACAACAATATGCCAAGAAAATAGAAGAAGAAAGCCCAAGTGGCTGAAGAAGAACCTGAAGTAGAAGTGATAACCAGGGTGGAAGTCATCTATGAAGATACTAAAGCTATTATTGGAGTTGAACCAGAAAAAAAATGGGGAGAGGTGTATAAAATGATTCCAAGCCAGACTATTCTAGATGCTGGTTTTGAAGATATGCACATATATACAAATATTGAGAGGTCAGCCCTGATGAAAGTGGATACCAAGCTTGAGGTTTTTCCATGTTCGGAAGTGATAGGTTGGATTCTGCCCAGGGCAGATGTAACAAGGATAATCCTAGAAAATACCGAGAAGCAAGGTTATGCCACATACAACCCTACTTATGTGTCCATGGCATATCATCTACCATCACCATAGACTTATCTAACTGAAGGCTGGTTAAAGGAGTTAGGTCTGGACTTGGTAGAGACAGTGAAGAAAATGATGATCCCAGGTAGAAATTTTAGGACAAGGCCTTCTGGATAATATGAGACATCGACACTCCGTACTCCATATAGATTCATTGTGTTGATGCTGAACATAATTTTTGGAAGAGCTAATGGGAAAAGTTTTAAGCTGGGTTGGATACCTGTTATTTATTATGTTGCTACACAAGGGATTATTTTTAACTAGGAAAGCATAGTATCCAACAGCCTGTCGACATGCATAAGGGCAGCATTGGGAAGAGTATCCCAAAAGAAGTATGAATTTTACATGAGTTCTATTTTGATTGATTGCATTCTATGCACTCAGCCTTTCCCCGCATCAAAGTGCCATTGGGATAAGGACCATGCTCAAGTGTATTCAGCTTATAAATTGTTGTGGGCTCACAAATATTACAACTATTATAAGGAGATCTGTGAGCATTTCATCATGCCTTTATACACTTTGATTTTCTTGGTAGAATGCAATTGCATGTCAGAAGAAGCTTTCAAGGTTATGCAAGAATATGGAAGTTATTATCTAACAGAGGATGGTTTATATGTAAGAATGTATGGTGGTTCGAGAACCCCTTCTCTGCTCTCGAGATATGCTACTGATTATGTACTCCATAAAGAAGTTGTTAGAGAATTATATATTTATGGAGTAGGGAATTTCCTTTTTGAACAGAAAAAGGCAGTATATCCTGTAGTACCCTTTTTTGTTGGAAGTTACAAATTTTCAAGGGTGAAGAATGCAGTAGAATTTGTCAAGGAATTGGAATACTTTCACTTCGGTGAAATGAACTTTGATAGAAATGACTCTGAGGACAAAGTAGCTGATTATTGCAAGGAAGCTGGAGTTCATTTTGAGTACACAGATTTTTGGGACAAAGATGAGGAGACTTTCCACAATGCTAAGAACATGACAACCATAAGAAAAAGATTCAAACATAAGATAGCTACCGTTGGTGGTAAAGGAAAGCTTGCTGAGAAACAAAAAAGGAAAGAAGAAGAATTAGCAAAAAAGAGGCAAGAAGAAGCTAATAGACTATTACAAGAGGCAGACAATTGGCTGAGAACAGAAGAGGAAGAAAAGAAACGAGCTGCTGAATAAGTAGCAAAGAATATTCAAGAAGAAAAGACAAGAAAAGAAGAAGATGAAATCCAAAAAAAGCAGGGAGAAAGCGAAGGTTTCAGATTAGAAGGTGTCCAAAAAGAAAAATAGCAAACAGAGATGACAGTTGAAGGATCGAGAATAGAGACATTAGAAGGACAATACCCTACAAATCAAGGACAGGCTGAGTCTGATATGGACCCATCAGAGCCTGTTGTTCCTTCTAGCAGTATAGTAGGAGAAGGTTCACTATCAACTTTTGGAGTTGAGTTAATTCCTTTCATGCCCACTGAAGGGGAAGAGGTGCCAGATTTTAATACTATCTTTTACGACAAGGAGAAAAAGAGAATTTTCAAAAGAATCGAGAAGAAAGTGGACACTGGAGGTAAGCCTGGAATAATGGTGACTGATAAGACAGTGGTCCACGGTACACACAAGGATCCACAATTACTAGCAAGGGCTAGGGTAGCTCTAACCCTAGCCACTGAGGATAATATGGACAGGATCATGACATACCTAGAAGAGTCTCAGAAAAAGGTCACACCGTTGAAGGAGACTTTGTAGAAACAAAGGAGTGAAGGTCTGAGTTTGAAAAGGAAGTAAGAGGATATGATCGGTGAAGTTAAGGTATTAAAGGAAGAATGCCAGACTTTACAGGCTGAGAAAGAAGCTTTGGTAATATCTGCAGGAAATACAGAGAAGAATTCCCAGACCACCTTGTCAGATTTTGGAAAGCTACAGTAGCAATATCAGAATTTGGAAGCCGAGAGGGATAAGCTTAGGCTATCAGTTGAAGAATTGGATAAGGAAAAAAGGAAGATTGGAAAGTCAATAAGCAGCCTTGGAGGAACAAAATAATTCACTTGCAGCTTCACTGAAGTTAGCTATGGAGCAGAAGGTTGATATTGAACCTTTAAAGAAGCATGCCCTTACGCTCGAAAAGAAGATTCATCAAATGTAGCTGCAGATGGTGGAAGAAAGATTTAAAGTTCAACAGATAGACATTAGATTAGAAGAAATTGTAAATACAACCTCATATTTTTTGGATAGAACCTGGGATATTTTGGAAACTCTGCGGGGAAGGATGACTTGGCTAGAAGTAAACAAAGAATATCCCACAGATATATCTATCAAAGATCAGGAGACTATAAAGCAAGAATATGAGCTGATTGAGTTTGCCAGTAACGCAACAGAAGAATTAAAGAAGGCAATGAAGAAAACAAAGAATGATTGTGCTAAATTTTGTAGGAGAGTTCTCCTAACTTATAATCGGTGTCAGACCTCTACGGAAAAGATATTGGAAGTGATGCTAGAGCATGAAATGTTTTTGAAACATTTACAGGAAAGATGCAGGGAAGATGAATAGGCCATCCAGCAAGTCAAGGAGTTAAATGAAAAGATACTAAAGACTGAAATAGCACATGCAGCCGTGAGTATTCACTTGTTGGAGGACCAGCTGCGCTTGATTCCTGCCAAGATAGTGGGTATAAAGATCCAAGATGCTTAGCACGAAATTACTATTAGATTTCTTGAAGCTTCTGGTTTTGAGAATATAGCATATGAGGCAAATGTATGGAGAAAGTTCATGAATGAACAAGCTGGGCCCTCCTAGTTGAATGTTTTGGAATGTTGATAAATAATGTAATATATTATATTTCTTTTTGTTCACATGATAAAAGATAAATTTTTGTAGAGGAAAGGTTGGAAGCCCAAAAGGCAACGAGGGGCAGCCCAAGAGGTTTTTCTTTTTGTATAAATATAGGCAAGCTTGATGTATTTGGGTACATTTTTTTAGACCATATGTGTGGAAGATTATTGTAAGAAGAACTAATTCATCTTATAATACAGAGTTATATTTTTCGGCTGGAGAAAGCACTGTGGGGTTTCAAATGTTTGACATGGGCTGGTTGGATGTGAACTGTTTCTATTTCAGCTTGTTTCCATGAATTGTGAGATCGTTATAACTTATGAATTCTTTCATGTTGTGAATGTGCTCCTATTTATTTCTGTGAAATTTCCACAATAGTATTTGAGTAATGAATGTTTTAATTAACAATGAGCTATCTCTTTGTTCATTTGTCTATTGATATTCATGTATTTAGAAATGTTAACAACTATATGTAGTTTTTCTTAATACATGTTATACAATACATTGCTCATCATTAATTACAATATTTCTCCCTAGGGATAGGTTAGTTAGTTTTCTTTGTTTTTGATTTAGAAGCAAGAGAGGTAAGATGAGAGGTAAGAACCTGAGCATCACATTGTGACACTCCTCATTATCTCTATCATTTTCATTTGGTTAGGCACTTGCATATCATACATAAATATAAAAACCTAAAAAATACACCTAAACAGTGGACCGGGCCGCAACCGGTAAAAATTTTTAACCATTACTTGAATTATGGTAGCTAGACCATAAACCGGACGGATTCCCCATACCAAACAATAAGGAGCTAATTGGGAACGCTTATTAGGGAGAATCCCTACTATTTTTACCTGCGATTTTCCAGGACTCAACAGTTTTGGTGCTAGAAGGAGGGCCACCAGTGCATGGCTGGCCGATGAAGCCCGCTTTCTCGAAATTACTCCACCGGTGACGATTCTAAAACTAGTTTGCCTTAGAAATCCATGCCTTAAGAAAAGGGAAAGGGGTATCTTTATCCCATTGATAACGAAGTGGTTGATGATTTAAGGAGGATTACCAGGGAATATGCGAAAAAGATTGGAGGATTACCTATTATCTCTATCCTACTTAGAAGAGAGTATTAGAAGAAGGACCATCCTCAATTGTAAGACTCAGTGTTGGTAGAAGATCTTGAAGAATTTGTAGAAACAACCTTACAAGAAGTTGACCAAACTTTGGATCAATTGGGCCCAGATTCCCCTCACTGTTCACCTTTTCAGACCCTTGTTTAGTCCCCACCTCATACTCCACTCAGAATCATGACCAATGTGAATGCCAATCAACCACCTCCATAGCCTGCTTGGAGAGCTAGATCTCCTTTAAACCTGACACCTCCATTGCATGATTTGCCTCAGAGTCTTGAAAAAATGTTACCCAAGTTAGAACGAAGTGAAGTAATTCTTGTGGATGATCATTTGTAGAGTTTTTATTTGGATTTAGAGGGGCTACGAGCAGTAGAACATGAAGATTTAGTTTGCATATTGGTTCCTCATACCCTGAAAGGAAAAGCAGCTTCATGGTATTTTTCCTTACCCACAAATTCGATCACAAATTGGAATATCTTTGATAGACTGTTCAGAAGCAAATATGGAATCCAGAAAACTCATGCAGTTTAATGAAAGGGTTAATTGCTCTAAAGAAGGAAAAGAAAGAAAAAGTACATAACTTCACTCAAAGATTTGCTGCTTACCTAAACAAATTCAGTGCAACTGAAAAACCATCTAAGCATGCCCTAATTGAGTACTATACCTCTGCTCTCGGTCCAGATCTAGCCATGTTTTCCAAGAGATCGGTTAGACCCACATTAGTAGAAACCTATGAAGAAGTTGAGAAGGTAGAGGCAAAATTGGAGAGTATAGAGCACTATCCTACATAGTCAGATGAAAGAACTTATGGAAACAAAAAGCCCCTATTATTAACTAAACCTAAGGATGAATGATCACAGGAGATAGATGGGATGGTGAAGATGATGCATAATTTATCAAACCAGGTGATTGATTTAGAAAAAGAAAAGGAGGCTCATAAATAATACAAGCCTTATTATAAAAAAAAGAGAAGACAACAATCAATCTAAACCTCCTCCACATAGTCCTTCAGCAATGAATTTGATTGATGTAGGAATGGATAATTTTTGCACTTTCCATCAGCAACCTCATTCTGAGAAGAATTTCCCACAGTGGATTAATTCGATGACATTAGTAATGAACCAATTATTGGATTCCAAGTTGACAGAAAGTGAGGAGGATAAAGGGAAAGATCATGAATCTATAGAAACACAAGAGGAAGACACCTTGGTTGTATGGGACTGTGGATCTATGTTCAACTTAGAAGATGAAGATTTCCCTGACAAAGAAGAATTATCAGAGACAAATGTCACAATGAGAAGTTAGAATCCATTAAAAGAAGATAACTTGATACTTCCAAAGATCAAGAAACTCCAAGAGAATATGAAGAAAATGAAGAGTATTACTTCATTTGCTAACATACCTGAGTTTGTCATTTCAAACTAGAACCCTAAGAAAGTCAATGCACCTATAAAGCCTACTGAAAATAAAACTGAAAATATCAAGAAGAATCTGAATGAGCATGAAATAAGATATGATATTATGGAAGACATTAAAAAGGATAAAGCAAATATCTCATTGTTTGAAATGTGCACTCTACGTCAACAAAAATAAAAGCTTTTGAAAGCACTTGAGACACCCGAGAAGGAGCCTCCCATTGACAACCAACCCGAGGAAGATATTGGTGAGGCGAGTTTAGGAGGAAAATCTAAGTATAAAACTCCAGCATTCCTTCTAACCTTTGATATTTTCAACTATAATGTGCATAACTGTTTAGTGGACTCAGGAGCATCAGTCAATGTCATGCCACTTTCAGTTTGCAAGCAAATCAATGGTCAACCTAAACCAACTACTGGTCAAGTTATTCAATTAGATAGAACAACAGTAAAAGTAATAGGAGAAATGGAGGATGTTCTGATTTGTTTATCCGTAGATGAGAGGGTATGTCAGTACATAGACATTGTCGTAGTAGACATCCCGGATGCTTATGGTTTGGTTTTGAGTTGGGATTGGTCATCAAGGTTAGAAGGATATTTTGCATCAGATTGGTCACATTTGTGGTTGCCTTTTAAGGGATGTCAGAATTAGATAAAAGTGTTAAGAGAGACTCAAATGAAATATAATGTGACTCAGTTAGAAGGAAAAAATGAACCAGTAAACTCTGTGTTGGGAAACTATTTCATTGAAACTGGAACTGAGAAATTACCAAGTTGAAGAAGCCAACATTATACCTGATATCTAGTCCGATCTACTCCAATTTTCACGGGTTGATGAGTTTGATTGTAACATAGTAGATTTAGTTTTAGATGTAGTTAGCGATTCAAATTTAGTAGGAGTAGAAATTTTTTGGATTCTTTATTTCGATGGTTCTAAAACATTGGAAGGATCAGGAGCTGGTTGTGTCCTAATTGATCCAGGAAAAAATAAACAGTTTCTTTCATGTAGGTTAGAATTTGAATGCACAAATAACGCAGCCGAATACCAAGCACTAGTTCAGGGACTTAAAAAAGCAATAGAATTGAAAGTAAAAAATATGGAAGTATATGGAGATTCTGAAGTCGTTGTTAAACAAATTTGAAAAAAAATACATTGCATTTCACCACATTTGAAAGCTTACCAAAATGAATTTTGGGTTTTACTGATAATTTTTCATGCATTCAATATTGTGTCAATTCCTAGATTAGAGAATGCAGCAGCTGACTTATTAGCTACCTCAGCTGCAAGATTAGTACCTTCGAATAATAGATGCTCTATTGAATTACTTTTCAGGCCTTATGTTTCAGATAACACCACAAATCTAAGGGTATTTGACAATGATCAACAAATCTTGGAATGTTTAATGAATGATGATACTTTCAAAGGAGAAATAATAGATGAAGAAGAACATCAAGCGGAATTAAAGCACAGAAATTTCATTCCAAAAGGAGTTAGAACCTTGGAACAGATGTTTGATTTAGACAAGTTCAGAAAGCCAGTGAATGTCAAGACTCATAGCTCGTCTTTACAATTCAAGATGATAAATTTAGGGACTGAAGCTGAACCCTGTCACGTCCCCGTCCCTCAGCCGGCGAAGAGGACGCGACGAACATCAACACAACCGGGCAAATGGCCCCATGAACATAATCAAATGAAAACAATGCTGGAATTAAGCATACACAGATGCAGTTATATTCAATCATACAGCGGAAGCAACACAACACATTCCAGCATTTAACATTAGTATAATTTACAGAGATGAAGTATAGACAGCAGACTTATCTTTTGATGAATAATTCACCCGCAACCAGCTACGTCGCTGCAACATTCCACCCAACCATAGGCTAGCTTGCTCATCAATCTCTCAGCAACGCTACCACCCCCGAGCTGGGCATGATTCCTCAAGGACTAAGGGGACAATGCAGGCTTACACATAGCCAAGGGGATACAATTCACCACCAAACACGGCTGGGTTTGACAGGCCTTCAACAAACGGCCAAGCCAGCACAGTCTGAAGATCAACCACTGCATACCAGCAGTAAAACAACCCTTCACAGCCTTGTGAAGAAGGCAAAATAACCAGGGGCAGCCCCAAACAATGGGTGAGCACAGCTCAAGTCCAATGGACAACACGGAGTTGTTCTTGGCCCTAAAGTGGCCAAAACAACTCAACCACTACATCCCAAACCAGGGAAACAACAGCGGCCCAATTTCACAACAAAATTGACTGCAACTATGCATAGTCCCAGAACAGGAAAATTCAGCCACGAATTGGAAACCCACAGTGGCTCAAAACGAAATTGAACACCTTAGCCAACAAAACATAGGGGAAATAGCAGCCCCAAAACATGACAGTGAGAACGGCTCTCACCACATGGGAAAACGACCCAAAAACCCTATGCGTGAGGAAAAACTCGCACCCAACAGAAAAATGCACGGGAAAGACATACCCAATTTTCTGCGTGAGAATGCCCAGCAAATAGAGAGGACGCGAATTTGCAATTCGTGGGTGCTCAGCAAATCGTAGAGAGGAAGAACATCTGCGTGAGACCCCAAAACTGCCAAGAGCCTCTGCGTGAGGAGAAGACAGACCAAAATCGTGGTGAGAGTGAGAACTGACCAGGGAAGAGTGCGTGAGGGAGAAGAATGGCAAACGTGGGTGGAGTGGGCAAGTGGGTAAGGTTGACAGCCTGCCACAACCACCACCACTTCAGCAATAGCTCCCCCAACCACCAGCTGAAGCATTAAAGAGGTTGGCAAAACATGGGTGAGGCAAAAGGTGACAAAACATGGGTTTTTCCCCTTAACCGAGGTTTGACATCCCCCCACCCCTTATCCTTTGGAACCATGCCCTTTTAATTCAACGTTGCACTGCCGTAGCTGGTTGTGCTTTATTTTAATTGATGTGCGGGTTTACATGATGCCGAATTATAATGTGCCTTATAGCACGAGATGCCACCGGCAATTATCCCCATTGCCGAAACATACACAGCCAAATCGATGGTGGGGCTTTTTCCTTGAGCTCCTCACCATGATAAATTACAATATATACATCATGCAAACGGGGTCGAAACCGGGGACATTACATTACCCTCCCCCTTGGAATAACACCGTCCTCGGTGTTCCATTACATATATACAATACATATACAATTGCACATCAAAATTTCAAGATTACAGATCTATCCCACGTTCAATCGTCTACTCTGAACGTTCAAGACCAAGCCTCTTGGATTCCATGGACTTTTCCTGCTGGTTCTCAGCTTCTTGCTGATCCCGAAGTCTAGGAACCTTGCGGCTATTGCTCTCATCATGTTCCCTCATCGGACAGTCCCGGCGTAAATGATGTCCTCCGCATCTCCAGCATCTCACTGGCTGCTTCATCTTTACCTACTCAATTTCCCTTGAGTCTTCATGCCTGGACCATTTCTTATTGGGCCGCTTGGACAAATGTCCCATCGCTGATCCACCTTCCTTTCCTTTTCCGATTGCTCCCAGAAGGCTTTTCACCTCCCTTTGCAAACCAATAGAGTCTTGCAAAATCTGGTGGTTCATTTCACTCTGCCTTTTTTGTATCCTGAGCATCTCCCCAAGATTCTCTTGGGTCTTGGAAATCATTTGAAGGAGACTTCCAGCCAAGTCCAACAACTTTTGATCTGCTGCCATAATCAACGTGCACCACCTGGTTTCACTTTTCTCACCTGTGAAATGCACCATTGAAATTTTTTTTATCAGACCAAGCATAGTATAGATATCAAAATCAGTTAGTTAATTACCCAATTGGCATGACAATCCAAGTTCCATTAAGGAAACTTAAATATTTTTCATGCCTTTCCCCAATAGGCACATGATCTCCTTCGTGTCCATTCCTGGGCAGGGAATTAACTATTCCAGCATTCACACATTTACTTTAAGCAAATACGCACATTTCATTCTCAATCACACATGCATTCAACAATCTCTTGTTTTCACAATGCATAAACATATATATATATATATATATAATCAAAAGGAAAGAGAGAGCAGTAAGAGATTTTCCCCTCTTTGTTCTGTTCCATCCTGGAACCCTCGCCATCGCAGTGGCTTTTCATGCTCTCAGCCTCTTTCACTTCACCGTGAATGCTGGACCAATCTTTCTTGGTCATGACACTTAGTGTCTTTGGTCTATTCCAGACCTCTAAACCATGGAGTCTCTCCACATGGTTTGTCTCGGCTGCTAGGACTCCCCCGTCCTACTAGCACCTTTTTCATTGCCACTCATTCTGAGCTCCACGGGACAGTCACAGGTCCCCATGCATCTCTAGGATGCTCTCATAGTCTTCGCCTCCAGCGATACCTATATTCAAACATTGAATAAATTCACATGTTTAGTTTATTCTCATTAGTTTCATCTCTAGAAAAAGAGCTTAAAACATCATAACCCATATCATATACACATGTATATTCATAAGCAAATAATCCAATACTTATCTGTATTGTGTGTTTCCTCATTCGTCCACAGGATCCTGCTTCGCTTTGCAAGCCTTGGGATCACCTATGGACTCAGATGTTAGGTCAGCACGCCGGCTGCTCCACAACATCAAATAATTAATGTCCAGCCAGTACATAACCATGTCAACTGGGCTTGGAACTTTTATCATGACCATTTCCAGGTCTAGGATCTACTATGGATCCTTAGGCATATCACATCCCATCATACACTCATGTCAACAATGACACATACACTTATATCAACATGCACTTATACCAACATACACTTATATCAACATGCACTTATATCAACAATACACTTATATCAACCATTTACCTTTACCTTTAGCCTGCCAACACAAGCAACACAAGCAATACAAGCAAACTCATCAGCATCATTGCTCAAAAACTATAATCACATTTCATATCATTCACTATCAAATATTGAGACACTAGGAGTGCGTCCACTCCCCAAAGTGTAATCAATATTGAAAACCCTTTCATGACTCGACATCGGAAAAGTGTGCACTCTCTTCCGGTGTGTGCCATGTAGGCCCTATGCATACTCAAGCAATCGGTCATCATGGAAATAAAACAATACATGTTCTGCATATGGAATTTAATAATTAAAGATGCGTATTCATAGCAAGGGTTACAGAACACTTATCCATTTTTCGTTGCAGTATGCCTTTGTATCTGTTAGGTACCGTCAAGGAACTGGGAAAAACTGAATGCTAAGCTGGTGAGCTCGCTGCAGAGCTAGGAACACCTACACCAGAACTAGCTTGAATTCTATAACATCCACACACACACCCAGCACAAGGAATCAGTCCCTTCTCTGCTACACAGTCCCTCAGGCCCTGCATTCCCTTCTAGTGCTATCCCGGGGTTGTGGAGAAGAAAGTCAGCCCTCTAGCTCTATCTGTGTGGTTTCCAATCACCCGGTTTAAGCAAACCAAGGCCCAATCCCCGCTTCATGTTTACATTTCATATCCACACATGTCTCACTGACATAATCCAAACCATCTCACTCATGTTATCACCAAACATGTAGTGCAGATGAGTCATTTTCAAAATGTCTAATGGAGTTTCACCCGAAACCCATTTCCAAGATAAGGGAAAACCTTCCCATGAAGTTTGGCTCTTGCAGGTCATCACACATGATCTTCCTGTAGTGTGTACTCCTGACACATTCATCAAATAGCCAAACAGTCAATCATTACCTGATACTACAATCCAATTGATTGTTCCATAACCAAGCAATGACATTAGCAATCGAATTCAATAAGAATTTACGATTCTATCTACTACATAAATTGACTTGCTCATTTGTGGGTCTATTGTAAGCAGCATTACTATGCCCATTATAATTTTATGCTTACTATCATAACATGAATACCCACTTACCATGTGTCCCTCCTGACACAATCTCACACAAGCCAACAATGATTAGTAGTCGTTAGTACCTCTTAAATCCGAAATCCACAATTCGAATCTAATAACCCGTACCAACTAATTTTCACAGCCATGAGACTTCTTCTCATAAATGGTAGATTTTGGCAGTGGTCAGGGACTTACCTCTCACTGTCATGTTTGAAATAATCTACCTGAAACATGAATTTCAACCAACCAAACACAAGCTTATGCAAGCCAACAATGGCTAGTGGTTGTCAGCAATATTTGAAATTCACAATTCAAATTTAACAAGCTCTTTCACATGGTAGATTCTGGCATTGGTCAGGGCCTTACCTCTCAATTCCGTTCTCGAAATAGTCTACCTGAAACATAAGCTTCAAATATCCAAACACAAGCTTATGCAAGCCAACAATGGCTAGTGGTTTTCAACAATTTCTCAAATCCGAATTCACAATTCGAATCCTAACAACCTATTATGCATATCATATGGTAGATTCAGGCATTGGTCAGGACCTTACTTCACATGCGTATCATTCATACCACCTTGCTCTTCAATAGAGCATTTATGGCAGCCACTTGATCATGACTATCCTGCATTCATAGCAACCTCTGAAATGGTTCCTGAATTGTCATCAATTCATCATTTCAGCCATTAGTTCTCCATAATATCACATGCATTCATCTCAATGCATTCATGCAATGCATCACAACATTTGCACCTTTACTTAGGCAATCAGTCACTCACACCCTTCATATGTATACATTCAACGCATAACAACAATATTCATAAAATCTTCTTAATGCATGTCCATTCAACACTACCTTGCATCGATTCAGGAATACTATGCATTCAACCATACCATGGCCTAACCATGACTACCTCATATAGGATGCATTACTATAATCAATATCATTAACATATATAGGTATGAAATCTTTCTACCTTCCAATATTCACATGGTGTGAGGTCTCTTACCTGGACCAATCCATGGAAATTGTCATAAGCAAACTCTTACCTGCATGGGTCTCACTTACACCCTTGACATGACCAAATGGGTTGGTCCTTTGCAGGAGATTGTGCATTTGCTCACCAACTTTTGTCATGGACTTGTTGCCTTATCCCTTCTCCATAGGGTTGCTGGTCACATTCATCAGCATCAGCAACATATTCATCTGGGTCCATGTCATCATTGGTGTTTGTCCACTAATGCCAACATCAAAACAATGATTATCATTAGTGGTTCATTATACATGTATATAATTTCCAATATTCTTACCAACATGCAATATCCTATGCATGCAATTCATATCCTTATGCATTTCAAGCATGAAATCAAGAAATGAAGTTATAATCAGCAAGATAGGGTCTAATGAAAACTTCCCTTTCAAACCCCTCATCTTCTCATGGAATTCCTTTTCCACACAGCAGCTGGTTGACTTCATAGTCCTTGCTACCCCTGGGCATGCACTGTCCAGATTTGTCCATTTGACAACAATGGCCATCATTAGCACTTTTCTACTTCATTCTCAGGTTCCGGTCACTTAACCTTGCTCCTTGCTAGATAAGCTTTCCAACGCCTATTCATACGCGTCATTCCGACCCCGGATGTGAAAACCACACCACTTCCAAGAATGAAGACTTTCACTCATCTCGGCACTTTCATTACACTACTGCAAAGTAGAGTTTTCACATTCTTCTAATGATCTCAGAGCCATTTTGGCAGCTGCAAAATCCCTCTGATTCAAACTCTTGCTCAAAACACAGAATTTTCCTTCCACGAGAATGACTTCCTCAGGGGGACGACGGGGGTCAAGGGGGCTTGCCCCCTTGTGGCTTCGTTTTTTTTTTTGTTGTAAAACATTGGTTCTCGCGCAATCTGGTGCATTAGCTCGCTGCCATTTTTCTCATTTTCAGCCCTGAAATTCTCCTGAAAAACAGCTAAAAAATCCCTTCGAAAACAGTTGTAATCGGCTTCTGGAACCATTGTTCCTTTCGCAAAATCAGCTCTTGGGAGCATCAGCACACCCGCTGAATTGGCTCCTCCACCAATCTCCCTTCCGCCGAATCGGATCCTCACTTCATCTATCCATCCGACGTATCGGCTCTCGGAACCATCATCACAGCCGCAACGTCGGCTTCCACATCATTCTCCCAGCCGCAACGTCAGCTCCTTTCCCATTCCTTCCTCCGCCGAACCGGCTCCCTGACCTTTCTGTCCTCCGCCGAATTGGCTCCCCGGAAGCTTATACCTTCCGCAACGGCGGCTCTTCGGAATTTCTTTCCATCCGCAATGGCGGCTCTTCGGAAGTTCTTTCCATCCGCAACGGCGGCTCTTTAGAAGTTACTTCCATCCGCAACGCCGGCTCCTTGGAAGCTTCGATCCTTTCGACGTCCGCTCTTCCTTGGACGAACTTTCCACATCGGGTGTCGGCTGAATCTCGAAACATCGGGCGTCGGACCATTCTCCCTTCCGATCGTTCCGACACTTAGCCAAATTTTTGATCTCCCTTTGGCATCGGCGATCGGACGACTCTTGGATCAGACGCGGGATTGCTCCGCCACCCGCAACGGCGGTCGTTTTACTTTTCCAAGTCTTCCGCAACGGCGGAAGTTCACTTCCTTCCAGGGCCCGACCATTCCATACTTAGCCAAAATTCCGAGCTTTCTTTTCACGCGTCGGCGATCGGATGAATCTTCAAACTCTCCGCGGCGTCGGCGATCGGACGGTTCTCGAATCGGACGCGAGGTCACTCCGCCACCCGCAACGGTCGGAGGGGAATATCGTTGCTCCACCCGCAACGACGGAGGTTAACTCCGTGAACCCACCCGCAACAGTCGGATGGGAGACTTCAGCCATTCGCCCGCAACGGCGAATAGAAACTTCTCCAGCTCACCCGCAACGGTGGAATTCCACTTCCTCCTGTGGTCCGACTATTCATACTTAGGCGATTTTCTGAATTCGTTGTTGCTCTGCTGAACAGAGAAGGTAATTCTACCTTCTGTCACTGCATATTCTTGGCCCATAGAGGCCCATTGTTGCAACCATGGTGCTCTGATACCATATTGTCACGTCCCCGTCCCTCAGCCGGCGAAGAGGACGCGACGAACATCAACACAACTGGGAAAATGGCCCCATGAACATAATCAAATGAAAACAATGCTGGAATTAAGCATACACAGATGCAGTTATATTC